>JAJHUR010082644.1:0-10427 GCA_027495735.1 Lutjanus campechanus
TGGAGAGAAGGTAAAGAGCAAGAAGAAGGATGCAACAGATTATTTAAGGTGGAAAAGCTACTGCGTTAAGGTTTCAGCATTTGACTGAGTTAATATGTTGTGTACTGACGTGTCCATTGGCCAGAGGAATGGGCTCCATGAGGTCGACCCCCTCGGCGTAGACCTGGATGAGGGAGAAGATGTCGCGGGCCTTCACTGCATCACACAACGTGTGGAGCCGCGACGTCCCATCAGGACACTTCTTCCTAGCGAAACGTTTCTCTGTGTATTTGGCGGTGATAAAGTCTTTCCTCGCCTGCCTGGTGGGAGATGAGATGTGATGAGATGAGACCCATTGTGTTTTGACCCCTGTACATTACTGGTTAAAATATACCAATATAAGACAGTGATGGTATTGTTGACAGGCTGTGGCGTAGTTTAAGTGAGAGGGGAGAGGGAGAGTGGACGGGTATGGGGGGAGAGATGGAGTGTGAAGAGGAGAAGTTGGAGGGGTGACTTACATGTCACTGGTTGGGTTGGGTTTCACCACATTTTCAGCACTTAAACAGGCCTCCATGATTTCATTAAAACCTGCATTCCCCACATTCTTGGCCAGCTGTGGAGCGCACACACGGACACACACACACACACACATTAAAACTCGTCATATTAGCCATTTTCTGCACCACATGCATTAATTCAAGCAATCATCTTTGCCAGTTGAACTCACACCTCCACATCAGGATGCGGTGCAGTCTAAACTGTGTGTGTGGAGCCTTATAAACACAGCACAACGCCCGTCTGATTGTGGCTAACGCGACTGGCGTCTCAACACCGAGGAAAGCAATCACGACTGGAAGCATTTAATCCTGACTGTCCCACAGGCGGTAAATCTCTACCCCAAACAGTGATTAGAAAAGCCAAAAAAAATCTCAGCTATTCGAAGCATGGAGACTTCCAGAGGTCTTGGAGGAGAGAGGAGAGGAGAGGAGGCCTGGGGAGGATGCTCCCCTCTTGTCCTCCTTTCCCTTTCTTCCTCATTCTATGGATGAGAACAGCCATACGTCGCGTCTCCGTCTTGAGAATGACCACTTCCCTCTTTAGGTGAAAACAAACACTGTAAAAGTGCCGGCGCCAGTGGGAAAAAAAAACAAAACACTAGTGGCACCATGCCTAAAAGCTGCTGTTTTGCATTTTGTACATCAAACAATGACAAAAAAATAATTTACAATTTTCTTTACTTCCCCAAAAAGCACAGGACAAACATCTGTGGCTTTAGGCCATCAGCAGAGAGGATGAAAATAGTCATCTGTGGGAACCGGCCAGTCAGTGTGTGCGTCAGTGGCAAACACTTCATCACAGGTTAGTTTATGATGTTACTGAGTAAATGACATGTGTGCCAATTGTGGCTGTAGATCGAAATGAATCAAAGACTTGGAATGATGGAAAGTTTTTACTGGGAAAAAATAGGGCCCTACACATTAAACACCTGCTGGATTTTTGGACTGGATTTTGGTTTGATGGTCTGACAAATCCAAAAACAGCATTAAGTAATGCAGGAAGTGAAGCTAAATCTGACAGATGAGGCAAAAATACACACATTCTTTACTCAAGTAGAAGCACAGATACAACTTCTTTATTCACATAAAAGTGAAAAAGTACAGGCTCTGAAATATCCGCAAAGTACATCCTGTTACGCTTTTTTTTGTCTTTTTATGTCTTGTTACATATTTAACATTGTTTTTCATCATGTTATATCTTTTACATTGTTTTTTGTCTTGATATATCTTTTTTGTCTTGTTGCATCTTTTTTGTCTTGTTACATCT
This sequence comes from Lutjanus campechanus, assembly GCA_027495735.1. NCBI lineage: Eukaryota > Metazoa > Chordata > Actinopteri > Lutjaniformes > Lutjanidae > Lutjanus > Lutjanus campechanus. Next base: position 1,807 of record JAJHUR010082644.1, read on the forward strand.
TTTTCATAGTTTTTCCTCATGTTGCATCTATTTAGACTTTTTTTGTCTCAATAATTTCCCGGTCATAGGACCTGGGCTCCTAATAGCTAAAAAGCAATATGGTATTCTCATTTTGGGCTACCTTAGAATTTGTATTTAAGTCAAGAGGAGCTGTTTTCACCCAAAAAGGGGCGAGCCATGATGCAGGAGCAAAGCAGGATGGGCTCTTTCTACTCCCACCCGTCCTCCCCTACAGTACTATCCTGGCTAAAAATCTCCAGAGATTGCAATGCAATGCAATGCAATGCAATGTGATGACTCAAACTGCGACAAAAGTCAGGGAACATGAGGTGATTTACCAAGAGCTCTGAGGTGCTGAGTACATCCAGCGTGAGCGACTGGATCCTCGAGTAGTGGACTCCCAGCTCCCGGTGGATCCCCGAACATTCAATGCAGGTGAGGATGCCCAGATTGGTGGACAGCCACGTCGGATCTGTGCAGGAGAAAAGGAAAGTTAAGATAATGGAGCGGAGAGGAGGTAAAACGACACATAAGGGAAAAAGGGGGAGAAATGAATATGGGTGACACGCTGTCCTTGGGCAAAAAAAACACTAAAGCAAAGTAATTTCTGCAACACACGAGCCAACTTTGATGTGTCCTTGTGGAAAGCTGTGAGCTCTGGAAATTTAATAGCTGCCTGCAGGGCTTTTTACTATCTCACAGCACACAATGTCAGAGGAAAGTGACCAGGCTGAACTGTAGCTAAGTCTGGCCTAGATACTCTGAGTATGTGTGGATATACTCTGTGCAGCCATGTACAGTTTGTAGAAGTATACACGTGTCTGCAGGAGGGAATTTGATGGGATTTGAGGAAAAAAAAAAAAAGAAGAGATTTTCGCAGGGGATCCAGTCTGAGTTTCAGCATTTTCTGAGCCAAGGACTCACCATACCAGGACCTTACCAGCAGTTATTAGCTCATAGCTATGCATACACATCACTGATAACACCTTCCAAAAGCATACCACACATTTTTAGACTGATTTTAGGGCAGCAAATCATTTCTGTTCACTTATTTCAGAGTCTCGAAACATATTCCAGTGTACATACTGTTGGCTTCTTTTTTGACAAAGTCAGGAAGCAAAGACAAGAGTTGAGGGATATCCTGTGATTTTCAAGTCAAAACATCTTTTCCCCGGGATTTGAAATTTTATTTTAACCACAGAACCATGGATAATTACTAGAAAATCCTGATTGATCCTCTCCCTATGTCAGGAGATTTAAATAATTAATGTAGTTACCACTGCTGTTATATCTTGCATTAAATGCACACAGCATCTCTCTCAATTTAGAAAAGCACTTATCACCCCGGCTGCAGTGTGCTGGCTACAGGTATTTAATTAACTCAAAAGGACAACATCCATAAAAAGAGCATCAGTACTGACGTCTCTGCAAAACCTCAGATTACATACAGTGACGGCTAAGACATTAATCTGCCTATTACAGATTAAAAAATAGTTTTTAAGGTAAAAATAGATTATTTTTTTGCATTAAGTTATGATTATGAATTAAAAGTCAATTCCACAGTGTGATGGCTATAGAATAATGACAGAATCTGCATCTGGTTCCCTGTGAGCCTCACTTTCACCTAACAAATCTGTCTGCTACCAGGCACGAATTTTCTTGGGAAAATAATCTCTCTTTAAGAGACTAAATGACTAAATCACTAAAGGGTCTTTGTTTTATCTGTTTTATCCCTTTATTCCTATTTTTTTTGTTTTTGGCACATACATGTTTGTAAAAAAAAAATGAGGCCTGGTTGTTGGTGTGTTTTCAGTTTATAACTTTTACCTCATAAATACCTTTTATCTTGTATTATTATTTTATTATCGCTGTATTTTATATTTGGGGGGGTGGGCGGTTAATGCAGTATGTAAAGCACTTTGTAAATTTTGTTTTTTAAAAAGTACTAGACAAATTAGGTCACTATTAAATATAACACTGAAAAGATGGTGTTGATGAGGTATGGACATCTATATCGTCTTTAGTATGTGCCCACTTGGATGTGTATTTCTCCTGGGAAATGGAAGCAGATTTAGTCAAAAAAATGCCTGAAAATCCACTGATCTCAGTTCCTAATATAGAACTCTGGCCAGAACCATTTCTGGAAGCATGTTTTGTGGTGTTTCCAAGAATGATATGCCTTTTTAAGTGGATGTGTTGACTTCCAACAACATTACTATGCTGTCAGCAACGAAATTTAAACAAGTTAACATGGTTGTCATGAGAAAACAATGTAAATTTGGTTATTTCCCTGTAGGAGCTGTGGAAAAACTCAATGAACCCCAGATATCCCACATGTCAAACAGTTCCTGCTTGTAACTGCATTGTCATGCAGTGATTAACTGGAATGAAATAATAAAATATAACCAATAATAAATAATTCTAATAGTAAATGAACACACAAAACCACTAATGTGATCTTTTTATCACCAACAATCACTTAACGCTCATAACAGATGTTTCATTCATTCATTCATCACTTGTAAAGGGGTTTTCCCGTCTATCTTGGCCACTCACTGGGCGCTCCGCAGTCACAGCACACGTCGTTTCCCGTCATCCTCTTGACCTCTCCCAGGATCGCCTTGGTCAGCTCCTGCACAATGTTGTTCTCGCCGACATGCTGGTCCCCTTTAAAAGCTTGATTCAATGCCTCCTCCTTACTGTTCTGCAGCACCGAGATCCAGCTGGAGGGGGGACGGGAGGGGAGACAGGAGAAGTGAGTCAGGCAGATGAGAATGAGAGTAACAACAGAGGAAAGAAAGAAGTAGGTGGAGAGGTGGGGACGAGAGCAGCCGAGACAGAAAGTTATGTGAAGGGAGGGAAGATGGGAATAAAAAGGCAGGAGGTGGGAGGTAAAGACAAGGCCAAGCGTCTGAGCGGGTGTGAGGTAGGAAGTGTGTGGAAAGTGGCCGAGGTGGTAAACAGGATGCACTTAGGCACAAGACTGAAAACACACACACGCACATGCCAGAAAGGGAAGGAAGGAACAGGCACTTACATCTGACAGTCCTGGTCGTCCTCGGCCTGAAAGTGATACGTTCTGTCATCTGAAACAAAAAAAGAAATTAATGAAACAACAACAACGTGAATCAAAGAGCAGTGCAGATTTGAGTAAGAAGTGATTCCCTACAGACAGGTCAGACTGAGGCTGAACTGCTGAACAGAAAACAAGAAAAGAAAGAAAAGTCTTTCAGCTTTTATTTTTGGCTTCATATGAGTAGTAACCAGGGAAACTGAGAACTATTTATACACCACTGTATCCAAAGCAACTTAAACTATGTCATGTCTCCAGTGGCTGATGATTAGCCTCTGCAGCTCAGTGCCAGTATTGTGTAAGTATGTGTGCAACAACTGCCAAATTCTTAAACAAATGACAGTGAGCATCACCATTCAGCATCCACACATCACTCTATCATTGCACACACGCCTCATACCAATTGACATTCTTGTTGTTGCAGTTGTTTGCTGGCCTGGAATTTCATCATTTTAAGGGCAAGGCCACTTGACCTTTGGTGTTGTCAATTTCTTGAGGGCACGAAGGCCAAATGCCAGGGCAGTAAGGCCAAACAATGTGGGCCCTATGCATTAATGTTTTCTCACTTTTCTCTTATATTTGTTCTTACACAAAGCAGTATGAGGAAAAGTCTGTCCTTACCCACCTGAGTGTCTTGATGTATTGCATTTGATCTTAAATTGGATTCATGTGCCAAAAAATTTGCAATTAACATATGAAAACACCTAAATAAATCCATAAGGGCAGCAGAATTAAGAGCTGCACGCAAGTGTTGTTGTTAAACTCGGGGGAAAAAAGAAGAAAAGAAAAGGAAATAACACTGTATAAAGACTGTTGCTGCATTGGGCCCAATGATTTTAAGTCCACAGAAATAATGAATTTTACTTAAGGATTAAAGATGATTTTATTTGAAATGAATTGAATGAAACAGATTTGATCTAAAATAGGCATAAATTAATAACAAATACTGTTTATTTCACAAAATAATTAATCATTATTTACAAATGATCAATTTTTCCTGAGTCACAAGTTTTGAGTCAGTTATATTAAATTCGGGGCTCCAGAATCTCACAAATAGACTGTTTAGGGAAGAATAAACAAGCAATGTCAACAATTATTTTCATTGTCGATTGATTTGCAGATATTTTTCTAAATTAATGTCAACAGAAAAAAACGACAATTAGTCAGAGACTGAAAAATCAGCTTATCTGTGGCTGCTGCTGCAGCTCGCTAAACAGAAGAGCCAGTTGAAATCCACACGGCTGTGTAACAAATTTTGGCCTCCTGCTCCTTTGATGAATGAAGCTAATTAAAATGAGGCATCTGAGTGCAACATACACAGATTGGGGAAAGGGCGAAAAAGACGTGGCTACCACTGAGGACAGACGAAAAGATAAGGAAGGCGACGTATAAAATGAGAAGGAAGGTAAAGCAACAGGCCGAACTTACGGGATATGAGGTCAAAGCTTCTCTTCTCTTCAGGATTGTGTTTCACCTGGCAGGTGAGCAGGTTGAGTTTAGCTGGTGGCCGGTTAGCCTGCCAGAGAGAGGAGGGAGGGTAACAACAACATAAATGAGCGACAGTGTTTAACCGTATCTGCCTGCTGCTGGAGCCAAATGAAACACTGATAAGCTGCAACCTGTGAGATGAACTGTGCTGGTGAGAGAAGTTGATCGAGCCAGAGCTAAAACTTTATACGGGAACAAACAGCGTTCAAGTTTAGTGAGACTGAGCCGAGGCAGTGATGTGAGAGGAATGTTAACTGATGAACTCTGTGGCCTGAGCTCTCTGCTGCTGTCTGTTAATATATTCATGGTTAATGGGTGAAGATAATGACCGGCTGCGGAGACGGCCTGCAGCCAGGACACTGACACTGAAATGTGTGTGTGTGTGTGTGTGTGTGTGTGTGTGTGGTTGTGGGTCAGAGAGAGAGTATGGAATTATAGGAGTGCCATAAATAAGAATAAATCTGTAAAAGAATAAGATTAAATAAATGTGAAAAGACAAATAACAAAATATAAAAGAGTAATAATAATATAATCCTATTTTTTGCTATTTTTCTGTCGATTTCTTTTTTTTAATATTTAATTTATCTTATCCCTTTATTTTTCCTTATTCTTTTTCTTGCGGCTTTTTGCTTTTCCCTATTGTATAATAATATTGACACTGAAAAAATAAGGAAAATTAAAACATTAAAAGAAATTGAAATATAAAGAAAAAAAGAGAAAAGAAGTAAAAATAGTAATTTATATGTATCAAATAAATAGATATTTCAAAAAATATATTATATATGGACAAATTAATGTGAAAATGAATAAACTTCTACATTATTTCTACTTTTATTTATTTTTCCTTTTATTTATTTATCTTTATATTTCCACACTATTTATTTAATCTTTAATTTATCCTTTATATTCCCACATTTGTATATTTACTTATTTACTCTTCTTTAAATTTCCATATTTACTTTTTTAGTTCTTTGACAGATTTGTAAGGCTCCATAATAGAGGTCTGCCTGCAAATATTTTAATCAGCAGGAACACACTGATCCTATCTTATGTTGAGCTGTTTTTATTTTCAGAGCTAAGACACAGAAAAATGTTGTTTACTTACTGTGCCGTGTGAGATGGTGAGGTATCCGTTCTTTGCTGTGCACTTTCTCTTCTGCCACACTTTCCTCAACCTGTGACACACACAGAAGACGGTGATCAGTGAGTCTCGCACACATACACACGCATGCACTCGCACACACAGACAACAGACACTTATAAAATATTTAAGATGATCACATGTTATTATACAGAACACATGCATTAATTATGACACACGCAGGCTGGGCAGTATTCATATCCAGTGTTGGGGAGTAACTTGTGACATGTTACTACTTACATGTAATTAAATTACATAACAAATGTAACTGTAATCAGTTACAGTTAGAAAGAAAAATCCCGTAATTAAATTGAAGTTTGTAATCAAAATGATGGTGGGATTTAATATGAATATATTATTTTTGATAAAAAGCAGGAACGCCTTCTTTTGGCATATTTCCAGACAATGAGCATCACCAAAGCCCTTTTATTAGAAAAGCAACAAGTGAATCAAGTCAAATCAAGTCAAGTCAAGTCAAGTCAGATTTTATTGATCCCAGACCACGGAAATTTACACACAGCAGCTTGAAATACACTAAAGGTAGAAAAGGGAGTGGTTGATACATACAGAAAGTAGAAGAATAATATAAAAAAACAATAAAAATTTAATTATATTAATTTATACACACAGGCTATATTTACTATTGCCACCTTTCACTTAAACAGATATATGGATATATGGACAGATGTATGGGTATGTATATGGATAATTTGCAGGATTGTAATTGCACAAATGTTGCAACAAAAAAAATAATAATATTACCTCTCAAATGGAGAAACTGCAGAGAAAATTTGAGATTTGGATTGCAACAACAGAATAAAAGCAGCAAAATATAACACAATAAGCTACATTATTATTATTATTTTTTTTTTTAAGTTATATTTTTGGGCTTTTATGCCTTTATTTGATAGTATAGCTGAAGAGTAGACAGGAAAGGGGGTGAAGAGAGAGGGAATGACATGCAGTAAAGGGCCAAAGACGGGAGTCGAACCAGCGGCCACTGCAGAGGACTGATAGCCTCCATACATGGGGCGGGCACTCTACCCACTGAGCTAAACATCCGCCCCATAAGCTACAATTTTTTGATGAAGTATTTAAATAGTTTCAATACTTACTACATTTTAACATTGTGACTAGTAATCTGTGACCAATTTACATTTCAAAAGTAACCTGCCCAACATTGTTCATATGTTTACTAAAAAAAAGCTGCTGCATCATTATTGCTACAGCTTAAACAATTAGTCGTTTAATTGATGAGTTGATCAACAGATAATAAATCTACAACAATATTGGTAATTGATTAGTTTTCAATCAAAAACACCTGATATTCTCTGGCTTCAGCTTCTCCAACATTAGATTTTCAGCTTTTTTTGTTTTATATCTTTGTGAATTGAAAATCTTTGCGATTTGCATGGGTTATCAGTTCAAAGCAATTTGAAGATATGAGCTCTGATTTGTGCTCTGGAAAATTATGATCATTTTTCCCCATTTTGTGACATTTTATAGACAATTAATCAAGGAAATGATGAAGTAATCAGCAGGTTAATTTAGATTGTAATAGATTAAAATATTTCCTTGCTTTTTTTTTTTAGTAAAAAGGAAACATCTTATTTTCTTAAAACTTATTTAATTATTTAAAACTTACTTTTACAACTATTATGTACAGTGACCTAGTATTTTTCAATATATTTTAAAATCTCACCCGTCACTTTTCTTGTAAAGGTACCCGCTGCGCTCTGTGCCGTGCTCCTTGTTACCCTGTGGCTGGTGCAGGCTGTAGGTGGTGCTCTGCCGCACCTGTGAATCCTGGGAAAACACACCCACCCACAAACAAAAAGAGATGACAAATCAGAGCCTTTGCACAAATAAAAAAATTAAATTAAAACAGCAGGCGCTGCATGTAGGATTTGCAAATCCACACTGCAGTCAAGTGGGAACCACTGAGGCGTTAAATGGCTCTGATTTACGCTCGGCTTCTGGGTCTCCTCTGAGAATTTAGAAACGAGTAGAGACAACAATAGGAAGATTGCTGCTGAGAGCCTGAATGATTCTGTACACATGGGGATAAGAAAATAAGAGGAGCTTTTACACCTCTGAATCAAAAGACAAATCACAGCCTGGATGTGTTTTAACAGATACAACCTCACATTTAGCTTGATCTATCTTTTGGATTTTCAGGTTTGTCTGCAATGTAACAACAACAAGGCCGAAACAAAGGCCAGATTTTTGTATGAGTGATGCAATTTCCTTTCTGGAAACACTACGGGAAACAGAGAGGATGACTTCTGAAGGCAGGCGTTGACAAAGCATTAATGATTTCATTGGTGTGTGCTGTTATCAGCAGAGACACACACACAGCCAACAGGATAATCCTGGAAAAGCAGGAATGCAGCTCCAGCTCGAGCTTTTCTCATTGAGACATCATTACAAATAAAAATTTTAAAAAGCACAACTTAAAATGACTAAAGCACTGAAATATGACAAAAACATCAATTATCTGCTGCTGTAAAAGAACAGAAAACAAACCACTGATGTAGCAACTACAACTGAAGCAACACCACAATGGAAACAGGATGCAAACATTTTTCAAGAAATCCACTTACTCTCCTAGACTTGTTTCACAAAAGATGGAGGCAGAGAAGGAAAGAAGAAAACAATCTTCAGGTGAGACCAGCAGCATATTTAATACTCCTCTTAGCACAGGCGTTAAAAATCACCCCTTATTCAGGTGGTGAAGAAAATGGAAAACAGTAATGCACGTATGAAACAAATAGGAAACCTTTTCAAGACAGACTGAAGGTACATTTTCACAAGTGATTTAGTGAGAAATTTGCCCTTGGTAGGTACCTTCGTCCTATCAGACTCAAACTTTTTTATGACACTTACTCTAGTTGTTCTCTACTGATCATTGCTTGTGCT
>JAJHUR010082645.1:0-19837 GCA_027495735.1 Lutjanus campechanus
TTCAGGTCACCATCCTTATCATAGTTACGACCTAAAACAAAAGGCCAAATACATGACAGGATGACTGGTTGGATCTGATAAACAAGGGAGAAAGATTTGTGAGAAGTCCAACTCCAGTGGACTGTTTCCGTCTGACACAGTTGAAAAGCATAACCCAGTAAAACGGCCTTAAATATGCTACTTACTGTAGTTAGCTTATATCCCAGCAAACATTTGTTGGACAGTGAAGTATGACATGTGTATACAATAGACGACAGAAATACACGTTAGAAAAGAAAACGCAAGAGTTAGATTAAGTGCAGGAGGCCTTGGGATGTCACTCAGTTAGACCAGCCAGATGGCGATTGCTCCAGGATAAGAGCTAAACTAACCCAGCATCACACATGCATCATGGCTCCCTTGTGTATCCGACATCCATTTGGAGCGATGGTTGACTACATCACCTGAAATTAATTATGCAATGTAAGCCTGTGGTTAAAAAGCAAGTATATCTCTGGCCTTAGACCTAAGAGAGCAACCAAGAGAGAGATGTGTTGTGGTTGGCCCACTTCGATTCTGTACCTGCCCACATCCTCCTCTTCAAAGCCCTCACACAACAAATCCTAATGTAACCTTCGGTGGGAATAAGCCACGAGTTTTCAAATGCAGCGGTATCAAACACAGGTTTGGCTGGAAGTAATGTTTCTGCAGGTAGTAAGCTAGCATTAGTTAGCCAGACATGCTAATGTTCGCAGCTTATCTTAGAGCAGATAAAGATGTTAGTTAGCTGGACATGCTAACATTTGCAGCCAACATTAGAGCAGATAAAGGAATTAGTTAGCCAGACATGCTAATGTTAGCAGTTTATGTTAGAGCAGATGAAATTAGGTAGCCCAACATGCTTCACATGCATTCACAGTTTACTTTGGAGCAGATATAGACAAAGTTGAATCTATTCCTCACACGTCTGTTCTTGTATCCAATGTTTTTTGAAAGACTACAAAAAAGACAGTACCCTCCATCTGAACTCATGAGTATCACTTGTCTTAGAGCCCCATGCACACCGTTTCAAGCTTGACAGGCCTGTGGTGCCTAGTTACAGTTGCTAATCTATGATTGGACAGTTGCTGTTTGGTGGAGGGGCTTAGCCACGGGTCAGTTATACAGTATATTTCCATTCCATTTCCTTCACTGCCATTGTGTTTCTGAGTGGTTTGCAGTTGTGGGTATCAGCATAAAAGAATTCTGGCATCTTTGAGATTGAATATAATAAATTCACATAATCCAATGAAAAATGAGTGTGGTGGAAAATGATCTGAGGCGGTACACAGAAATTACATTTCAAAACACATTTTTTTCTGAAGTGGTGCCAGTTACAGAAAGAGAAATATTTTCATCCAAACACCAATATAATCTGCCAAAGCTGCCTCTGGGAGGAACAAAGAGCAGCAGAGTGGAAAATCATACCATTGTCATCAAAGCCATGTGTGATCTCGTGACCGATCACCATGCCGATGCCACCATAGTTGAGAGATTTAGCCTGGCCTTTGCTGAAGAAAGGCGGCTGGAGGATACCTGCTGGGAACACTTAAACCAGGGACAAACAGAAACACTAATAAATAGGTTTGTCTTTATAAAATAGACTGTTGAATAATAATTATAATAAGAATTATATACATCTATGTTGACATGTGATGTTATAAATGAATATGTTTGCATGTGCATTTGAGAAAATACCTATTTGGTTTTTGCTGGATGAGTAGAAAGCATTGACAACAGCAGCTCCAGTTACCCACCTGGAGAAGAAGAAGTAGGGTGGAATTAAAGAATGGTACAGTAAAAGAGCATTATAGTGCAGCACAATTCAAATTCAACGAAAGGTATTAAAATAAACTTGTGGTTAATAACAGTAGGCTAATATTAGCATTCCTGCTGTGCTTAGTGGAAGGCTGAACTGTATCTGCAAGTAGGAGTTTGTGTGGGAGAATCTGAATGCACTGTGCTAAATGTAAGATGGTGTGTCACACCAAAGCACCACTAGTGAGTAAATCATTTATTATTACTGACATAAATACTTAAGAATAGACATTTTAAGTTAATACACATCTGGAGTAACCCTGTTTGCTAAGTAGTGATTTAATTCTGGCCCCATGGGAATCTTACTCCTCTTTGTTGACTTTGACTCGGAGTTTCCGTAGGCGTTTCTTCTGCACATACTCCAGGTTCTGTAGGATGTTTTCAAAGTACTCCTCTGCACTGTAGGCCAGCTAACACCGACCCACAGCCAGAGAAACAGGAGGATTAGCCGTGATGAGAGCTATCAACACTCGGTCATATATTCTCCAGAAAAACTCATAAAAGCCAAGAATGTTTTCATAGAACTGATATGCAGCTTCAATGAACCCACTCTGTATTCTGTTACACTAATTCAGTGAGGCAAGAAAAACATTCTCAATCACATCTTTTCAGACACTCACATCTTTGTACTCATTGTTAAGGTATTCATCATCCATGATGTTGTCAGAATAGCCGATGCGTTCCCGAATAGCTCGAGCCTACAGAAAAGTAGAGGAGAAAATTTAACAAACAAACATCTTAGTCATATCCTAAATAACAATACAATAACATAGGCAGTTTATTAAAACTAATACCTTCTCCTCAGCTGCTTTCTTGGTCTCTGCATCCATCCAAGTCAGGTCATCGAGGTTACTAATGAACACTTCCCGAATGTCTTTAATCATCTCCTCCATCTGATGTCCACACACACACATAAGAGATAAACAGACAACAGTTACAAATATGTCACTGATATATACAATAAAATCCATATCATGAACAAAACTCAACACTAAGACTGGATTGCGCTATCAAAGATGAATTATAGATTAGTTCTAATCAGAGTTTAGCCAAAATGAAGCTAAATTAAATTAATTAAAATTAAGCAGAGCTCTTTGCCACAAGTAAAAACTAATCTCAGTATAGTAAATTAAAACAGAAATTAAATATAAATGGAGATGCTTGCTTGCCCAAACTAAAATAAATAAATAAATATATAAAAAAATAAAACTGAGTGCTGGCAGGATCTATAAAGTATAAAAGAAGGGTAAAAATGTTAACTTTCAGCTGCTCTGTATTCCTTAACAAAATGTTACACTGTTTGTTAGCTAGCTAAAAAGTTAATAAAATGTCAGATTGTTTGCAAGCTAGGTAAGAGGACAACAGTTGTTTGTTAAGTAGCTAAAAAGTTAATTAAACTTTACATTGATTCCCTCGCTAGCTAAAATGTTGCTCATGATGGCTCAGCTGTAAAGGTCTCATTTCTCCTCCTTTGACTTATTGGCCGAATAATCAGTGAAAGAAAGAATCAGTTTCAAAAATGAATTCTTGTTAGTGTAACCCAGCCTAACTGTCAGTCAGGACAAATTGTCTATTGTGTGGGAGTTTTTCTCTTAAGTTCTGCAGGAAGAAAGCATTAGTGGAAAGCACACACACACACACACACACACACCGTGCAACATATTGTGCAACACAGTCATAAAAACACACTCTGAATGAGGTTGCATCATTACATAGTCACACATCAATGTAGAAGCACTCGAGGTTACACTCCCTCTATGTAGGAGTCTGATGACCTCGGGTAATATTACTGTTGCAATAATGTTTGTCTGATTAATATCACACATTGAATAATAACAAAAAGATCATCAATCATTTTTATGTATGAGTGAAAGGAAGTGAGGCAATGGTAGTCCGCATTACATCATGTTTATGGACTAAAAGTGACAATTAGAATTATGGCATGTAAAAAAAAGAGAGGACATTTCTGCTTCTTTACAAAAGTCTAAATGTTGTCTCAAAATTCTCTACAGTAGATGCCTGCAGTACTGGCTCGAAATTTTGCAGATGCATTATTGATAATGCTGCCGATTTACATTCTGCATCTTATGACGTTTAAATATTTATATTTACCTATAGATGCGTTCAGCAGTTTTGGGTTAAATTTTGTGTTACTGAAATAGTCCTGAGTCTTATAACTGTAAATTATAGATGAGGTACTTGAGCTTAATGTTCTGCCATCATCACCCTTATTAAGCAAATAAATGTGTGCAACTACACAAATATTTGTATGTCAGCATACTTATCCTCTCATAACACAGGGGCACAAATTAGGTGGTGTTAAGATAATGAGATTTTCTATTTTTGCATGCAAATTCACCAAGCAAGGGTGCCTGTGGTGTGAGTTTGTCGTTTCCATAATGTATTTACAAGAATGTGCCTGCACACAGAGAGACAGACTGACTGACGCCACCACGATGGCACAATCCTGTGCAAACCATGTATGTATCTACCGTGGTTATCAGACAGCAAAAAGCCAAATTTTACCCACAAAAAGCAAAACCAAATTTAGAATCATTCACAAAAAACTAGCTGAACCGATAAAAGAATTAAAGCAAAGTAGGAAGGGGAAAAGTTAAGAACTGCAGTGACAGCGAAGGTCACCCTTCCAGATCCCTCTAACCACAGTTATGCTCTGAGACCACAGCGAGCTGACAGAGGCATTCCAGTGTCTCATCATATCAGCAGACCCCTCGCTAACACACTGCCTGACTACTCGGACAACACGCCGTGGTTCACCACAAACCACCAGGGACCACTACTGATGAGTCTTTTCCAAAAACCTTTTAGCATGTAGCATGTGTGTGTGCAAGTGAGTCTGTGCTGGATACATGCAAAGATATCTGTGGTTGTGTGTATGCATGTCAGTTTGCATGTGAATTCCTATAATATTATTTTTCAAAGGTCAAATGTAGGGTTTATATATAATGGTAAGCCTAGTAAATACGTATCAAGAGAGTTTGTTTAGATGGTTTGGTTATGGTTTCCCATAATAGGCACTTTCCCACTGCAATTAAATTTGATTTAATTCACTCTGTCTCCAAATAATAAACAAGGACAAGTCTTGCATACAAAATCCTTGAGTAAACATAGAGAAATAGTATCAGCATAATATACTCAAAGAATCAAAGATTAAAATACTCATTATGTAGTAAAAAAAATATATATATATTTCATTACCCTGTAAGGAATATTTCACAGCTATAGTTGGTAATTGACCCTTCCTAAGTCCTTTTGGAACCTCAACTTTCTTCTTTCCTGTGTCCTGTACGTACAAGATCTAAGTATACTGCAAAGAAAACCAAACTTTGAGGATGGTTACAAGATGTTGCTGGGGGACCTGAGAGCAACATATCATCACATCATAAGTTAGCTAGTGTGAATAAAATACAAGCTAGCATAGATAAATAAATGTAATATATAAAGCTCAATAAGACATTCCCACTAAGCCTTGCCCCCAATTTTTTTTTTCACTGTATTGCAAAAAGTTCCCCTGCATACCAAAAAGCATTTTGCCCATAAGTCACAATTATAAAAGAGAAGTCTGTCACTATCTATGATGAATTTTGGATCCATGGAGGTTTTATATTTGTAAAATATTCTGAGAGCCGAGAAATGCAATTTAAAAATTTGTGACATTGTGGGGGCAAGGGGGGAGACGCTACTGCATATTTTCAGTGGGCTGTATATCCAAGAAGTAAACCCAGAAGCTAGAAAACTTACTTATAAGTAACTAGTAAAGTTATAGCTGTCAAATAAATGTAGGTCAATGAACTTAAACATGGTCCTGAAACAGTTAAGTAGCATACATGGTAAGTGCCATAAATTGAAGTGCACAAGTAGAGTATAAGTACCTCTAAAATCTACTAAAGTACAGCACTTGTGTTAATGTACTTACAGTGGTTACATTCCACTGATAATCATGAAACATATCCCTGTGGCTGAGAGAAGGTTGGTATGTTAAGAGTGCAGTATGTGTGCCAGCTGCAGGTTAGCTCAAGATACTTGCACACATACGCTGTATGTATGGTCATGTCATATTTGGGGAAAGGGGTGTTGATATGTTGATATATCAAACAAGCACACAGGCACCTTCACCCACACAGACATATGCATGTTCTGAAGTGGGCAAAGATCCAGAAGATGACAGAGATTTACGGTCTGTGAGACACTCACCATTACGACAGATATATGCATTCACACACGCAATCTGACTCACATACACACAGTCATGAGCCAAAGCACGCTCATACACACATGCCCAGAGTTGAGATTTACAGTGTGGGTGGTGTGGGCATGATAACAAGGACACCTTGTTCAGCTGCTTTCAATGGGTGCACACAAAAAAAATACAGTACTGTGGTGGAGACGTGAGACTCAAAGGTGACAAAAACACAAGTGAGAGAACACAGGTGAGAGACAAAAGCACACTAGGATGGAATGTGTGTGAAACACATTTTCATACTGTATGAATGAATAACTGAATATACCAGCACTGTTGTTGTGAAAGCATCTGCAGATTCATTTTTATGATTCAGTGCCGGTTCCAAGCGTCAACAAACAAGAAAACGTAGCATTTAATTATGTATTACACAGTATGTGATCTGTTTAATAAGGAATTCCTCTTGATGATATCTGTAATAGCTTTTTATCCCACATTAAATCCAATCTAATCTAATAATATAAAGATCAATCCAACCCCTACTGACCAGTTCTTTGCTCTTTTCAGAGAAGGCCTCCTGCACATACAGTCGTCCCACAGCATTGTCCATGTTGTTGTTGACGTAAAGTGCACACTGTCGCCACACTGCTGCCTCTGACGTTGTACCAGACAGAGCCTGCAGGGAGAGTAACGAGGCACCGATCAATTAGAGATGCAGGATAAACCACTCAGCACATTGGGTAAAGAGGCTCAGGGCAATTCTTTATTTGCACCTCCATTATGCATTACCATTACACTTAGGACTGTAAGAAATAGGACAGAGGGGAAATGAGGGCTAGGATTAGAAAGAGTAATAAACGTGGAGGAGGAACATGAATGGGGCTGAGTGTGGACATCTAGTGTTTATTAGAGCCCAACTGATAACCTCGTATCGGCATATATATTGGCAAGAAACTGCAGAACAGAATAATTTGGAAACAGTCTTACAAGTCACCAAGGCATCTACATTTTAGCAATGTTAGCAGCACAGCTCTAGGGATGGCAGTGTCATTCTGTTAGTCCACCACCTTGGTCCAAAATTAAAATAAAAATATCTTAACTATTGTGGTGGAAATCTGAGAATAAGGAGTCTGACAAAAGAAATGTCTTTGGAAAGGTTTACTGAGCTTTCTGCGCAGAAAGGATCAGAACAGATACAGAGTGGTACACAGTCTGCAGGTGTCTGACACCGAGCATAAGACAAAGGCATCTTTTAAGCAGTTCTCTGAGAGGAGCTTGTTATGTGTTATCTGCTAGGAGAGGAGCTTGGTCCATGTTATCAGCGGGGCCGGGTCACTCCCTTTGTCATGAATGTGAGAAAAGTTGAAGAGCTAAGCCTGTGTGTAAAAGTGACTACATGCATAAGGTATATGTGATAGGTTTATGTGTGTGCATAAAGTATATGTGATATGTGATTACACTATAAGATGGATTGCCATGGAATTTTGTGCATTCATTCAAAGTCCTCAGAAGATTGATCCTACTAGTTCTGGTGATACACTGTTTTATTTCTTGATAAAATACCTGCTAAACTAGATATTCCCATGAGCATCAGCTGAACTTTGGATATAGTGCTAATTAGAATATTTTAATTATTTATTTTTTAATTACTTTATCAGCATTTTACGCCTTCATTTTCATGGGACAGGAAAGGATAACATGTAGTAAAGATCAGCAGGCTGGAGTCTAACCCAGGGCTGCTTCAGAGGATTCTGCCTCAGTACATGGAGTTCACACTTTACCAACTGAGCTAACAGGGTGCCCAATTACAATATTTTAACATGTAACACATTGGTGTTACATTTAGGGTGCTTTCACACCCAAAGGTCCAGAATAAGGTCCAAACCAAGGTTCTTTTTTTTACATTCAGTGCAGTTAGTTTTGGTTACACGTTGCAATTATCCAAACAAACTAAAGAACTTCATATGTTTGTGGTGGCGGGTGTGGTTATCAGTCAGCTGCAGAGTGTCATTCGGAGAGAGAGGGGGGGGGGGCTCGTGAGAGTCCTGTCAGGTGAGTTGATTGGCACAGCTGCTGTTGGTTTTCCTGATCGCACTCTCCCATTTTCATGCAGTAGTGTGCCAGCCGTCAGAAGACTTCTGCTCACCCAAAGAAGAAGAACTCTGAGATTTCAGTTAAAACGGAGCGGACTGGTGCACATGTGCTGCAGGAGCCGGGCAGCCACAGGCACGTGCTGTGTGTTGGTGATTTATGTCACTGTGTTCTGAGCAGGAGTCTGCAAAATAAAAGTACTCTATATTGTCTGAGAGCTAGATCTGTGTGTCTGTGCTGGGAAACTCACAGAAGTAGCGGGACGGCTACATTGTTATACACCTATATTCTGTCATCATCACCAATGTGGGCTGCATCTCCCTATATTTGACATTGATTGGTTTATAGATGGGCGTGTGTCTGTCATCGGCGTGTTTACAATTTGGCAGGTTGCCTGACTTCAGTTTCAGTTTATGGAGAGAGATGAAGGAACAGATTCACATTGTTGCCACCATATTATTATTATTATTGCACTACTCTAAGCAGTACCAAAGTGAAACAATAACTGCAAGTGTTGTTTCAAAAGTGTCTATGTCCATTTGACTCTTAATTAAGTCATCAGACTAATGTAAACTAAACATCTGGTCTCCTCCTGTCTCCATTGTTTTTCCTTCTTTCGGCTCTTATGGTACATAGTGTCGTAATTTCCCGTAATTGGTCTGAAAGTCCGAACTGTCCAAAAAAAGTTTTCACACTAGAAACAAACCAAACTGTGGTTCAATCTAATCCAGACTGAGACCACCCCTTTTCACCAGACCAAAGTCTGGCTTTTTGGTCTGGGGGAGGTTTCACACCTGTAATTTTAGTCCCTGATCAAACTGAATGGTCCAAATGAGGTAGGTGTGAAAACACCCTTAGGTGGTGACCATGGTAGACATAATACCTGCTAAACCTTAGCATGTTAGCATTGTAACCATGTTGGTGTGCCAACGTTAGCATTTAGTTCAAAGCATTGCGGTGCCTAAGTACAGCCTCATACAGCCACTGGCATGGCTGTAGACTCTTAAGCTGCATTTCCACGCAGAGTAACTAAGGAACTAAAAGGTTCCCTCAGCCTGTTGTCAGCGTTTCCACCATGGTCTTATGTATGCAAGACTGGCTGCTTTTACACATTTTTTCTCACAATTATACTGCAAGAATGACTCTATAAAGTGATGGACAGGCATCATTATTTGCATGTTGAATCCTGCCTGATTTCGTTCAGAGCATGAATGCTCAATAAGGCCAGGACTGGCTAGAATAAATTGCTGCAAGTACTCAACCACTCAAAGAGCTGCAAGCCCTATCCTCAAAGTTCCTGTATTTTGGAAAGTATTACCCCCTGAGCATGTGCTTTTTGGGGGGTAACATAATGTCCCCCAAACTTAATTTAGACCCTGAAAATGGTAACCTAGCTTTAGTGTTGCAAAATCCACATCCAGCGCATTTCTATTTTTGTTTAAGTTAAAAAACAAATATTGTCCCATATATCTTTATTTCTTTTAACTTGCAAATATTCAATATTCGTGTCCATCTCAAACATTCAGTGTTAGTTGGCTCCTGTGTTTATCTACAGACAGGTTGAGTTTCAGGGTACTAGCAGTGTATGGTACCTTGCGGAAGGCTTTCCTGGTGTCCCTGTAGGCTCTGCTCAGGCCCACTACCATGTTCATAGCAAACCGCCACACCATGTAGTTCTGCAGATCCCTGTGAGGAGAGGAAGGAAGTTCAAAGAAACGCTCTTGCTCACACAAAGCTATGATATATCAGTAATGGGTGAGCAGCTGTTTTCATTGCATGCGCTGTGCTCCCGCCCCCACAAATGCACAATCACAAACAGGCTATTATACACAAACACAACTAGAGACTCATACACACAAACCTCTTGGTGTATCTGGCCAAGATAAGGTTGAGTCTTCTGTAATAGTTGGGGGAGTAGTTTATGACCTTCTCAGTGTTAGGAACACTGATATTGACTGTATCCAGTATCTTAGCGGTGAAGTAACTCCAGTCAAATACCTTCAGGACAAGTCCAAAAGCAAAAAAAGGAAAGAAAGAACATGAGAAAGAGGAAGGATGAAGAAAAAGAAACAACAAATTCTGACAGATAAAAAGTGTATTTTTACCTTCGATTCAACCTCAAGGGTGAAGTTGGCGTTCAAATCACCCAGTTCCATCTTGTTGTAAAGCAACACTGGGTTGTTACGGTCCTCTGGAGTATCAGTAGCCTTGGAGAGTGTGAGACAGAGAAGTTGAAAATCAAGAATGCTGTCACAACATAAACCTCCTGTTTCCTGACACATGCATACAATTTGCAGTGCAGGTCCAGCAGCAACAAACATATTTGGCGTCCCAGGAGGCTTCAGGTCTGTAAATGTCAGAGCTCGAGCGGTGACGGCCTTGTAAAAGCCAGCAGCCGGGTGGAGGGGAAGTGAAGCATGGCAGTGAGTAGAGCAAGACCAGCACAGAATGACAAACGTGGACTGTGGAAACCTGTTGATGTCTGAGAAAAGTTGTTGTGTAGGGATCAGCCTGGTTAACGGCTCGTTTTACACGGCAGCTGCTCCCGGCTGGAGCCACAAACTCACACAGAGGAGAGGTGGTTTGGGCTACAAATGGAGGAGTAGAAGGTGATACTGTCAAAAGCTGTTTACTCACAAAATCTTCCAGCTGTGTGAAGCTGAGATAGGAGATAAGGCATGCATTGCAGCTGGAAAACATGGTCTCTGCACTTCAGTTTCTCCAAGAACAAAAGATCTGACCAGCTATCTTGGCCACTACTGGGAAAATGTGAATGCAGGCTTACGTTGGCAATATCTCTCTCCAGGTCCATAACTCGTGTCACTTCCTCTCTGATGCGGGTTTCATTGATGGCCAGTCCCCGGTCAGCGCGGATAAGCTTAGCCAGGTCGATCATGAACTGCTCATAGGCCCGACATGCCTGTCAAACACACATTCATTCATGAGATCTTATCTTTAGTTTAAAGCATACTTGCCAACACTATGAAAAATAGGGAGTATTTTGAAACCAAAGTGGGGGTTCTGAGTGTTTGCCTTCATAGACTTTGTTTCCTCCATTCTGTTGACTTTTAAACAGTAAAAATAACAAAATAATCAGTACAAATTTTTTGGCACCTATTAAGGGAACCCCAGACCAGCAAAAGCTCTTGCAAGAGTTTTAATCCAAGCCATGATCTTTCTCTAACCCTAACAACAAGTACAAACCTTGTCAGAGGTTCACAAACCCCAGGAGGAAACTGGGAGAGGCCAACGAAAAATGTGAGCCTCCTGGGAAAATTGGGAGGGTTGACACCTTGTAAAAACAACATAAATTCATGTCTTAAGACAGCTAATATTAGTAAAATGCTGGCTATTTAGTCAACAGTTAGCTTTTTGTCAACACTCCGACAATTTGAAAACCGCTGTTTTAAAACGATATTCCACCGCTGAGTAATAGTCCACTCAATATGTACTCACCCCTATGCCGATGTGAAGATGAATGAAGATCCTCAGTTCATAAAACAATCCTGGAGTTTCAGCAGAAAACAGGGTTGCAGCTAATGGCAGTGATTGGAGACCAAATGTAAATGTAAAAAAAAACAAAAAACACACACAAAACAAAAAATGTCTCCATCCTGCTCATGTGGTGTAATCCAAGTGTCCACGAGCCATGACATTAAAATTTAACCACAAAAGACGTCATTTACGCCATGTCGAAATGTCAACTGTAGCATGTAGCAGGGAGGATGTAAACATGGCGTCGATCTCGCGATATTTTCACACATGTGTCCATTAAGAGATATACAAAGTCTCGCGATACATCGACGCCATGTTTACATGCTAACTGGGAGGCTACGGTTGACATTTCAGCTAAAAACATGGTGTAAATGGCATCTTTTGTGGTTAAATTTTAATGTTGTGGCTCGCATTACACCACACAAGCCGGATGGAGACATTTTGTGTTTGTTTTGCATTTTTTTTTTTTTTACATTTACATTTGATCTCCATTCACTGCCATTGTAATGGATTTGGCTGCATCCATGTTTTCTGCTGAAACTCCGGGATTGTTTTGTGAACTGAAGATCTTCACCCATCCTCACATCGGCATAGGGGTGAGTACATATTGAGTGGATTATGATTCTGGGGTGGAGTATCCTTTTAAAGGACCAAGGACCAATGTGCAGGATTTAGTGGCATCTGGCAGTGAGTTTGCAGATTGCAAGCACCTCGTCTCACCCTCCCCTTTGAAGAATAAGAAGAGTAGAACTTAGAGTGGCCACTAAAACAAAAGGTCATATCTAAAGCCAGTGTTTCATTTGTCCATGCTGGGCTATTGTAGAAATATGGAGGTGCAACATAGCAGCCTCCGTGGAAGGCGACCCAGTTCCTCTGTATAAATAATTGACTCATGAAAACATAATTTCTGGAATATTATTCCATTTCTGCCATATTCTGCCAATAAATCCCTGTAAATCTTACACACTGGACCTTTAACAGGAAAGAAAGAAGGTGACTGGTTTCAATTCAACCAGTGACCAAAAACTGGAAGTGAGAGCGTGCACTTATGCACAGATATATACACGCACACTCAGCCTCAAGCTAAGTGTTGTTGAGTGCTGCTTTCTGCATATCAATCAAGAGTCCATGGTAAACTGTAAAGTAAAACCAGAACAGGGGATGTCTGCTCTAGTCACACACACATCTGGTCTGGATTGAGACACAACCAAATCTGTTCTGTTTTACCTCTTTCATTTTAATCATCACTTGCTGCCTCAGAGTGCATTTTTATTTCTCGTATTCACACATGCTTGCAAATGCATGTAAGCGTACAAACCAAACACAAAGTTAATTAAGGTACTGATGTTTCAACTGATGCCCTCATCATTTGTTGGGCATCATGTTTCCTGGAACAAACTCCAGGGGACATGGAACCCAGACTCAGTGGCACTGGCCCAAATGAACACATGGAGCTGTTTTCATCGTGCGTCGGTTGAAAGCCTTAATTATATTACAAGTGTGTGTGCATCTCTATGTGTGTAAATGTGAACAAGAAGCCTACCTCTGCATAGGGCCCGGTGCAAGCGTAGTAATCTCTGGACAAGAGGCCGAGGCTCGTCTGTTGGTCAAACTGCCAAAGAAATCAGATTTGAAGAAATTGGTTGGTGGTTAATTTTCAAGCACAGAAAAAGAGACAAGGGCTTTCAGACTACAGCTGCACACCTACATGAATGATGTGTGAGTTGGAGTCCCTGTCATCAGTTCCAACAAAAAAGTTGACCAACAGCTGAGTTCCGTATTTCTCATTCAGCTTGGCAATGACGTCTTCCAACCTCCACGTTTTGCCTGAAGAATGGAGGACAGGAAAATGAGATAGAAAGAATTTCCTGTGTATGACATCTGCTGCGTGTGACAGTGGAAAGGAATACTTTACCATAATTGGTCTCCCAGTTGTCCACAGCTATGGGCCACTCAAACACGTCAGGCAGCATGTTGAGCAAAGGATCGCCTCCTCTGAGCTCAATTAAACCTTAAACAGAGCGTGGATATAAACAAGCAAAAGTCTGTTTTAATAGTGTATTTATTTTATACAGAATAAAAACTCAGAAAATTCATTTTAAAAGCAAAAGAAACCTTGTTATTATTCATATATTGTACCTCTTAACCAGCATAATTAATCTATGCAAATTTGGCTGCTTTTGAGGAGTTTATTGATGTGGCTTCTAAGCCAAAATGCTTTGAAGAAAGCATTTTTTGCAAAACATAATGCTGCAAAGCTGAAAGACCTTACTTTTAAAACTAGTAATTAATAAGAATTGTTATTGCAGCTTTTCAATAAATTTGACAATGCAATGAACACATAACCTTTGATGACGATAAGAAAAATGTTCACTTTAGTACAATAGAAGATACAAAAAGTGTTGACATCTGATGTCTGCTGACGCACTCTCATTGGTACAGGACTTGTAGAGGGTCTTAGCCTTGGTGAGAGCGGCGGCTTCCCCCTCCACTGTTTTTTCAAGGACACCTACAAATAGAGCAGAGAAACAGAACAAGCATGAAGGAAAGAAACAGACAGCAAGATAAAGAGGATAAAGGAATGCATGGGGACCGGGGGAAGAGGAAAGAGAGAGGGGTGTAAATAACCTCAGGTACAATGTAGAGGTTTTTCATCTTTGCGGATTCAAAATAGAATCCAGCTGTCGTCCAGATGCATTTAATCACATTAATTAAGGCATGTCGTCTGTCCCTGTGTCAGACAGCGCCAACAAAAATAAAGTGATGACTTCGAGCCACCGCGGTACATAGCAACCAGTGACAATACAGACAATATGACAATTACTCAAAAGAGTAAAAACAGAAAACATGTCATGGACGCACACTGTAATAAATTGCTGTGAAAACAAAGCCAAATTCTAACAGTAATGCACTATTCTTCTAAACACAGAAAAATAATTATTAATATGAATAAACAACAGCAAAACTGTATTAATAAAATATATCACCAGCATGACTCATTCCGGTATTACAAAGTAAACCCTACATTCTTCTGTACAATGAATACAATACTATACATTTTTATAATAAAAACAAACTGAAGGTAGCTACATTACAGTAGTGAAACTGTAGAAGTAATGGTATAATAATGGCAACCCAGCTACCAGTTGTTTACTGTAATTTCACAGGGAAATTTGTTACATTACGTGCCACAGTATTGTGTGTTTCTTGCTGTGCTCTCCTGTGACCAGGTACTGCACCTCCCCTCCATGTAGCTGCAGTGAGTGATTGTAGTCAATCAGGCCAAGCCAATAAGGCCTGGAGTTTAAAAGCAGGCAGAGAGCAGCAGGACAGGGCAGGCAGCCCATTCGGCAGATGTCAGTCAGTGGGAAAGCAGGCTAGACTGCATGTGGCTAGTGTAATGCTAGCAAGTGGCTAGTGTAATGCTGGCATGGGGCTAGCTGCTACCATAACACTAGTGTGGGCCAGGCTTGACCAATTTGTTCCCATCTCGGAGAGAAGATGTTTTTGTGAGTCTACTTTGTGTTTTCTCTCTGTTTGCTGGCCTAATCAATAGAGGTCACCATCCTCCCTTTTGAAGGAAGGGTGTTTATTGGTGTGTTTAGTTAATTCTAGTCCCTTTGCTTGTTACTTACGTATTCTTGTAAAGCATCAATAAATGTGTGTTCTGGGTTTGTCACATCACAAAAATGTGTTATTAACCACTCAGCAAAATTTGAATGATTTAAAGACATCACTAAGTATATAAAATTAGGTCTCAAAATCATGAAAAACTTGTGTTCTGCTCTGAAACACAGAGGGCATGTCCACCCCGCTGTCTCACTGTCAAACACCACTACGACTAGAAGCAGAGACGCTCCATCTAGCAGCTTTATTGGATATGTCTAGACATGTTTGAGCCATCAGAGCCATGGACAGAGACCCGATGATATTTTTTTTTGTCTTCTATGTCGATTTGTTAGAACTGAAGTGAATTGCTGGGCAGATATTGACTGAGAGAGTCACTGAGGTATGTTTGTAACCAACTGTTAGGGAAGGTGAGGGGAGGAGGAGGTGGTGTCCTTTGTGTGTTGGTTCATGGGGCTTATATAGTTGGGGGGACCATGGCACTGGGATCACATCACTGAGCCATGTTTCAGGTCCACCTAAAAAATCTTCAACACATATTGTGAAGAACAGTCTAACTCCTTTTTCCTTTAATGTTCTTTTATGTTAATTGTGTACTTTGACGTTTATTTGTTAATAAAAAGAACAGCGTAAGTTTCCCTTCTTACTTTTTTCCCTGGTTAACTTATTGTTACTCCCCTCATACTCTGAGCCACCATTGTGGAACATAACACAGTACAAGGGGAAAAACTCTGTCATGCACAAACAAATGCTATAAAACTGATGGAAAAGAAATGTAATTGTATTTTTTCATAGTATGTACGGTAACTACAGTACCTGAAGAACCTTTTCACATGACAGATGCTGCAAAGTTTGTACATAACGACACAACGGGCCATTAATTAAAGGGCATATTGTGTTCAGAGGACAAATAAAGCTTTAATGTTGACTTTCCCTTACTGAAAAGACTTTT
Organism: Lutjanus campechanus; assembly: GCA_027495735.1. NCBI lineage: Eukaryota > Metazoa > Chordata > Actinopteri > Lutjaniformes > Lutjanidae > Lutjanus > Lutjanus campechanus. The sequence continues at coordinate 16,203 of JAJHUR010082645.1, forward strand.
GTCAGTTTTCACTGTTCTGGCAATTCTTCAACATCATATCAAGACCACTTGCCAACTTTGAAAAGATCAAACATTATATCATCAAACGCATAACAATAGCTAGTACACCATTACACAAACACAAAATGTTCCCTTGTCCTGTGCATGGCCAAGCTTTGTTTTGATTGACTGAATAAATAATTAAACACGAACTTTTATTAGTTCAAGTGCAATTAATCATTTCATTTGGGTGATTAAGATTATTTTGGTCATTTGTTGCAGAGGTCAACCCTGTCATATGAACCACAAATTAGTGGCACCATGCAATGCATATTTTAATCTCTGGTTGCTATAAATTGGACTCTTAGCATGGCAACAGTAAGCAAGGTGAAGCCAGTGACCTCGGAGCAGCAAAAAAGGTGGAACGAAATCGAAGAGCAGTAAAGCTGAAGGTGTGGCTGTAAAGGGCCATTTGGAAACAAGAGCGAACGCCATTGCTTGTTTTATTGCTTGCGTTCATTGCCTCTTCAACACCTGTTGTGGGCATATGGACGCCAGTTAGCTCAGCCTCAGGCTGGATAGTGTTTCCAGGTAGACAGCTAATCAAAATGAGTGATAAGTGTTGGGGCGTAAACTTACTCAGCTGAGGGGGAGGAGAATGGGACCAGCAGTACACATTTTCTGTGTTGCCTTAAGGCACAGAGTTGCATATTGTTGCTTTAAAGTGTAACCGTTCCCTCAGGATCTGTTGTCGCTTTCCAGTAGCATCGAACACGAGAACGAGCATTCAGATCATCAAGGTTCAACCTGCCACCCACATGGTAAATTTGGTGTTTTTCTAAAAAACACCGTTGTGAATATAAGTGTTTTGTTGTGATAGCGTTAGAAAATATGTGCCCTCTGTCCTTCGAAACAAGAAACCCTCACACCTACTCAACAGGTGTCTCAAACTTTACCTCAACTTCAGCTTAAACAATCTGATGATTTGTCATTCAGAACCAAACATGAGAAAGAACTTAACTGTGTCTTCACTACTACAACCTCACAAGCCTGACTCTCACATCACAGAGTTTACAGCAGTTCTAGTATGTTGGGGATCCTGTGTGTTACAGGGCTCTTCTTAAAGAAAACTTTGGAAAGGGTTATTCCTGTCAGAGATTGGGAGCTCAAATCCTGACTCTGTGATTACAGTAAGTTAGACAACCGTGGGATGTAAATCATCATGATTTACATCCCACGGTTGTCTAAGTGTGGAGAGATTTGGGAGGGTTTTGCTGTGATCCCTCAAAATCCACCTGGTCATGGTTCAATGGCTCAGCACTTCTCAGTTAAACTAAAAACCATCAAGATTTTTTTAAAAGAGCATATCCATATATTTTTTAGACAAAACTACAGTATTTGAGTCTAAGCATCAATTTTTGGCCCTGGAAAATTAGTGATATGTCATTTTACCTGGTTTTGCATTCAGCCTTTTTTCACTCTTAGAAATAAGGTTCTCAAAAAGGTTCTTCCTGAAGGGCAGAGGTTCTTCTCAGAACCATTTGCTTGTGAAGAACCCTATTCATCAGGGTTCATCAAGGGTTCTTTATAAGACTAGGAATTCCATTAAGAACCCTTTTCGTCCAAATAACTCCAAGGATTCAAGGATCTCAACAATCCTTGAAGAACCTTTTTTTCTTAGTTCCATAATATAAAAGGGTTACAAGGGTTCTAGATAAAACCCTTGGAATATAAAAGAGTTCTAGGTACAATCCTTTATTTTGAGTTCTGGGTAGAATTCTATGATAGGGCAATGATAGCAGAACCTTTATCAATTGTTCTACCATGATCACAAAGGGCTGTCCTACCAGGAAAAGCAAAGAACCCTTCAAGGTTGTAGTTACCACCTTCATTTCTAAGAGCGTATGTATGTGTTTACTTTTCCAAAAGTGTGCGGGTTGTTATGTAGAGTGCGTAGGATTCATCATGTGTCTATTTGTTCTATAAAGACTGAATCATGAATAATGGATGATGTAAATCTCTTTAAAGTCAAAGCGCATGTGATAAACTTCCTGTCGCCTTCATGCAAAATGTGTGTAAATGGCTGACCTCATGATTGTTTTTGCTATTGTTTATGGTAATTTCAAAGAGAGGGCATAAACAGGCTGTTGAAATTGTATGAAAGCAGGCAGAAGCATTTATGAAATTCACAAATAAAAATGTTTGTCATTATTTCCATGTACATTTACATTTATATCATACAATATTGCATTTGGATGTATATGGAAGATGTGCAGTGAATTCATTTATATGTTTATTTCAACCATTTCAGAATTATGCATCTGGATGGGTTATTATATGGCACGCATGTACCCATAAAAGGGGCCATGAAGTTGTCAGATGAGGGATATGAATTGGAATCTCTAACATTAGTTTTCATCCAAAGTTTGCAGTAGCATTTCTAACTCCTCCATTCCTCGGGTTTTTGAAGTCTGAAAATGCAATAAATTATTAGCATCACCTAGCTTAGCATTTCAGGATGTGCCTCGTTTGTGCACTCACAAAGCTGCCACGTGTAATCCACCAATTTGCGAACACTGAGTGCTTCAGTGCAATGCATATATTAGTGACTGTGACAATTACTCAACCTCCCTTGTTCTTCAAAGAATACAAAAACTTGGATTAAGGGAAGTTTGCCTTTTAGCTGCACAGACAGATCTAACTCAACCTGCCCATAACTACTTCTAACTATTTCACAATAAAATGTTCTTAAATAAATTATGCTACTTAAAAAAACTAATTAAAATTATTTTTATCCAGATGTGAGAAGGGTACAAGTTCATATCAATTAAACTAAATTTCAAAATGATCGTAATCCAACTACTAAAGAGAATCAGGCTTACATCCGCATTTCAGAAAAGGCAGTTGTTGGCTTCCTTGACAAGTGAGAAGAGCAATACCACTCTCATATCAGTCCGTTTAATCCATCAGCTAGTTAGTTTAGATTAGAGACTGGAAAGAGCTAGTGCGCTTCTGTCCAAAGACAACAAAATCCACCTGCCAGCACCTCTACAAATCATTTATTTACACATTGTATCTCATTTGTTATAGGTCTATGTGTAAAATCGACAATTTGCCATTTTAGTGGACATTATATGCTGGACTATTTCTTAGCTGGGACTGCACCTAATCCCCTATAAAATGACAAAATGGCACACAGTGGCACACAGCACAGAGGAATTGTAATTGCTAGTTTCCAACCAATGCATTTTCAAATATTGTGTAAGTAGCAAATGCACTTGCACCAATTTGTGCGCCTATGCCCGTGCCGGTCTTAAAATGAAGTGTGGTCAGGTGCATTGCTGGCTCATTGCCATCTTGAGTAAGCAGAAAGTAACTGGGCCGCTGACCAACTAAACCTGGTCTAACTGGCACAGTGTTTTCCTGCTATTTAAAAAGCGCATTATTCAGATAGTAAGATGCACTTGGTGGGTTCACAACATGCCTACACCCAAGCACTTGTTATACACACAGCGGTGCATATCAGAGCATTTGCTCATGTGCAGTCAAATGGAGTTGTTGATGGGACGAGGGATTGGGAGACAGTGAAGGCAGAGGGCACGCTGGCCAAGGACCACATACCTGTCCCTCAGCGAAGACGAATGCTGCAATAGCTT
>JAJHUR010082645.1:19857-45536 GCA_027495735.1 Lutjanus campechanus
CTGTGACAATTACTCAACCTCCCTTGTTCTTCAAAGAATACAAAAACTTGGATTAAGGGAAGTTTGCCTTTTAGCTGCACAGACAGGTCTAACTCAACCTGCCCATAACTACTTCTAACTATTTCACAATAAAATGTTCTTAAATAAATTATGCTACTTAAAAAAACTAATTAAAATTATTTTTATCCAGATGTGAGAAGGGTACAAGTTCATATCAATTAAACTAAATTTCAAAATGGCTGTAATCCTACTACTAATGAGAATCAGGCTTACATTCGCATTTCAGAAAAGGCAGTTTTTGGCTTTCTTGACAAGTGAGAAGAGCAATACCACTCTCATATCAGTCCGTTTAATCCAGCAGCTAGTTAGCTTAGATTAGAGACTGGAAAGAGCTAGTGCGCTTCTGTCCAAAGACTATTTCTTAGCTGGGACTGCACCTAATCCCCTATAAAATGACAAAATGGCACACAGTGGCACACAGCACAGAGGAATTGTAATTGCTAGTTTCCAACCAATGCATTTTCAAATATTGTGTAAGTAGCAAATGCACTTGCACCAATTTGTGCGCCTATGCCCGTGCCGGTCTTAAAATGAAGTGTGGTCAGGTGCATTGCTGGCTCATTGCCATCTTGAGTAAGCAGAAAGTAACTGGGCCACTGACCAACTAAACCTGGTCTAACTGGCACAGTGTTTTCCTGCTATTTAAAAAGCGCATTATTCAGATAGTAAGATGCACTTGTGGGTTCACAACATGCCTACACCCAAGCACTTGTTATACACACAGCGGTGCATATCAGAGCATTTGCTCATGTGCAGTCAAATGGAGTTGTTGATGGGACGAGGGATTGGGAGACAGTGAAGGCAGAGGGCACGCTGGCCAAGGACCACATACCTGTCCCTCAGCGAAGACGAATGCTGCAATAGCTTCGCTTATCCTGCCAGGCTGTAACAGACATCTGTAATCTCCTGTCAGATGATTTGGAGACTAAGCTGTCTATGCAGTCCCCATTGCTGTGGAAGTCACTGCTGTGTTGCCTTTCTATGGGTCATTCCAGCATCCCTGGGTTTGTGCACAAAGTGATACATTTCCTCAGAAGAAAACCATTCACTGTTCAAAACTGTGTCTTCAGTGTCATCTCGATTTCCCTTTAAAAGCCAGATTGGTGTATTTCATATTACACCCAAAACACACATATAATTAATTAAGAGAAATATAAATCCTTTTGCGCCTTGCCCAGATTATGCGCCATTTAACTCGCAAAAGTGGAACTGACACCCTAAATGCACTTGCACCATGTACTTTAGACCATGCACTATAGATTCTTTAAATATGGCCTAACATTACTTAGAGAAGTCTTAGAGCATCAATCTTCTCTGTTGGCAAGAAAGTGAATTAACAAAAGTAATGAACTTTTAATATACAGTAATTACTTTGCTTCAAGAAAACCCTCCAAACATGGCTTCATTATGGCCTGTCACTTATAAAGTTGTCGCTTATAAACATTGCATGGACATACACCATCATAGTACACATCTCTATGCAACTCTGGGATCAATACAGGAAAGAGGATGGATCTTAAATTACACAGCCAACTGACAGGAGACTCTCCCCCGAGACCAACTAGACATCACTCATGTCACCATGAGTTGGGATCAAAACATAAAGATGAAGAAAATGAAAATTTTTTTTCTTTCAATGTAATTTCGGGACTTAGTGACAGACGATTCAGCATAGAGACAGTTAGATAAAGCACTTAGCATACTTAAGACAAGGCTTATCCCTTTCTTTAATCTCCAATTTCACTTAATGCCACACCAGATCATCGTGTCTTCACAACACCTGTTTTGTTATTGCATAATTTATGAAAAAATCACTCTATCGTCATTCAACTTAGCAGTCCATAAATATTCTAAATCTAATTCAATATTGTTTTCATTTGTTGTTGTTTACTGCTTTGAGTCATTTCTTTCCCGTATTTCTACTTGTTTCAATCCTTGCATGACTGGGTTTTACTTCAGCCTCTTTGTACCCTTTCATTTTTCTAATCCTCCCTTTTTCTCATTACCATGTGTGCACTATTTATGTGCTCATTTAATCTTAATGAAGTCCTGAGATAGGGACCCTTCACAGGGCGCTTCCTGCAAAAGGGCACAGATCATGTGTGTGTGATTGGATTACTGACTGCCTGGTGCTAATGTTTAACCACAGCAAAGGCTTACCCTCTCGTACACACACTCTCTGTCTCTCTCGCACCCCATGTGTGTGCGTGTTTGGATTTATTTGAGAATGGATTTTGTGCCACCTGATGTTTGTTTGAGACATCACGTCAATTTGAGCCAAACCACTCAGCGTGATACAGAATCTGAATTTTGAGTTTCTCCTCTCTGGATTGCCATTTTATCCTTGACTGACTCTCGTTGCACTAGGCATTTAACTTGCAGTGTTTTCAGTAAGAGTTTTGCTTCCAATTTATCATTATGACGCATTTCTTTATGGTACAGAGTATTACACACAGAAGCAGTAAATGAAGATGAAACCGAAATGAGTTGACACTTTGAGAGTCTCAATCAGCCACAATAGAACTGTTTACTGTTCTGTATGTGTTATGAAAATATAAAAAACTATTTTTTCTGCAGTTATTGTTTTAAATTTTTGCAGTACAATAAACCCGTTGTAAGGAGATATATTTGACAATTAAAACAACTTCAAAATGCCATGCCAACCATGACATCAGCCCATTAGAAACTCCCTTAACTGCCTTAATGAGGCTGTCAATAGATTCATTGTGGTACTTAGGATTATAATATTGAGTTTTGTCAGTTTTTTGTTTGCAATACAGGTGGTGATTTATCTTTAATTTAAGTTTCAGATCATCAGATGTGTGTTGGTGTTGTGTTTGAGATACAGCACATATTTTGGAGTTGCAAATTGAGAGAAACTATTTAATGTGTTCATGGCTGGTAAAAGTTCAAGTAAAAGTTCTGTTTATTCTCTGCAATGTTTGGGAACTGACTATTGGAGCACTTTTGAACCTTGGATGGGCATTAAAGTCTCCGGGTTGAAAGATTAGTTAGTTAGTAAAGAATAAATAAAAAATGTAGTTCTTTGGTATAAAGTAAAAAGTCTATCTACACAAAAATGAAAACAACTTCCAAGATCTATTTAGATACAAAACATCCAAACACTGCATTTAAAATTCTTTTTAAATTTAAATTTAAATTTTTTGTGTTTTGTTTGTTTGTTTGTTTGTTTGTTTATGTTAAACTGGCAACCACCATAGGTTCTTCTATGCCCCCTTTCTACATGCATGTACACATACATGTATGCACATCAGCCCGGCACAGGAGGGATCTGCATGTCCATTACAACAGGGCTATGCACTAAAATGTGTGTCTTTTAAGTGACAATGCTGTAAAACAGTGAAAAAAACATGTTTCATGTCTTTTAAACTCTTCCCAAGAAAATTCCTACATTATTTTGTTATTCAAAAGCTTGTGTTTGGGTTTGGGGTTTTCTTCAGCAGCAACTTAATACGACTCCTTTATGACTCAAAGCGAACAGATACCTCAAAGTAAAAACAGTGACAAAGGAGAGAAACAAAATTTCAAACCACAGAGATTCAGGTAGAAGCTGCAAAAGTAAGCAGACAGAAACTTTTAAAAACATCTTTCTCTCTGGGTTCCTGCTGCAGACATGAGATGAGTCCTGCAACACACGCTTGTTTAAGGGGGAGACGGGTGTCGCTGAAGGTTTGGCCGTGGTCGGAGGGATGTCACTGCAACCCATTTGGATTCGGGTGTGCTTTGGCCCGACTGTAGAGTGGGTCCATCTTAAGCGTGATTCGGCACAGCTAGGCACTTTAAAAGTGGTGATGGAAAAGTGTCCCGCTGGAGGCAATTTTCAACCTGACTGCCATGTGCCACTAAATCCTCCCAACTGTTTTTTTTTTTAAAATGGGAAGCCAATTTCTGATGAATTTGGCAACAATGGCATGTAGTTCTGGTCCCACTGACAAAGACAAGGCCTGAATTTGCAACTGTTCTCATCCGCACATCTGACTGGCTTCTTGTCCATTGCAATGGCAGCTTAGGCCCATGGATATCTTAGAGCCATCTGCCATACCAAATGCCCAGAAAACAACATGATTTCTCAGATTTCCATAACATGGTCATAACATAATCCTATAGTTTCATTAAATGATATATGAAACTCCTGTGGAAAATTGAGGATAATATTTAGAAAATTTACTGTGGTTTACAAGTAAGGAACAATACCTCCAGACCCAGTGGCTTATCCCACTTCACCACTATGGTGTGAGCTAAAAACATTAGCATGTAGGGCTGCCCCGTAATAGTGACCAACCCTGAGAAGAGTGACCAAGTTTTCATTAGTCAGTTTGTTGCAAAAAAAACAAAACAAAACAAAACAAAAACAAAAACAAAAAAAACACAAAACGAACAAACTTAAAACTGAATTCAGGTGCTGTACCTTGTCGGTAGGGCCAGTACGAAGTATCAGGAGATGATTCCAACTTAGATCCTATCTTGGATTACGGAATTCACTAGCTGTGGGTCGCAATATGCACTTAACTGCCCCGACCAGGACTGTCCAGGGATGACGAAGACTTGAATGGTTTTGGGAACAGGAGAGGCGGAGAGGACCGAGTTTGTTTTGTTTTGCTCCTGTGTTTTGGACAAGACGTTGTACTGTGGTAAAATAAGGTAACAAAATGTTTAGTCCGTTTGCTGGTTGTTCCGACACATTCACATTCAATTCATTAGCATTTGGCAGGCGGCTCACTTCCAGCCTCTTGTAAAATGTGTGTTTCAGGGCTCATGGTTTTGTGTTTTTAAGATTTTGTATTTCTCTGTAATGTAGTTCAGTGTTAACAATGTTACTTATAATATTCTTTCCCAGCCCTGGACTTCAAACCATTTTGTGATGCTAAAAAAATACCAATTTAAATAATTAAATGAATATGATAGATGTGCAACGCCTAGTCAACTAATGGCTAAAACTAACAACTACTAATCAACAAAGAAACTCTTTAGTCTGCAGCAATATTAATGAGTTAACTGAAAACAGATATTCTGCTCATCAGTATTCTGCAACTAGCATATAAGTCTAAAACCACTGATTATGGTGAGTTCCACTTGTCCTGCCGTTGAGCCAAACTTTGGACATATCTGTCGTTTACTCAGTACCATGCTGTCAGTCAAAGTAATAGCCTTTGGCAGGTATTGCTGTATATAAAAGGTCTGTCATGTGCCCAGTACAGTGTTGGCTGTGAGATGGCTAACAGGGCAGATTACTACCTTGGTGGAGGTCTAAAACTCTTTCCTGTTATACATAAGCATCCGAGCTGGGAAAAACATATTCAATTCAGTATTTTTATTAAGTATACTTTTGTTGGCCAAGAATTACTGCATTAATATTCATATTATTTTACTTGGCCACAAACCTCGGGTCTGCTTTCTTTATTTGATATGTTTATGAGACATACAGTATTTGTGGTGTTGTGCAATGATTCTGACTGGAATTTTGATATCAGAGAGGTCATTTAAAAAATACATTTATCTCATTGTAGTCAGCATTGTTTGACATAAGCTCTGTTTCAATTATTGTTATCACAGGGAAAAACACAGACATTCAGTCTCTTAGGCACTGTATGTCATAGACTGTTAGCAGCACGCCTGACAAACATCTCATATCTGAACACTTTTCTGACGTCACGGACATGCTTTGCCGCTCAGGGTGATGAAAATTCGACAAGAAACATAAGCTGGTTCGTGTGTTGCATGCCTCAGGCTAGAATGATCTCTGCGCAATGAGATTTAGACCTGGAGTCATGCGAGAAGAAGCACCTCATATAATACAGAAGAGCAGCAGTTCACTCATGCTCATAAAAAGTCACACGCACGTACTCATGCACAGATGGACGTACGCACACTGGGGTTTAGCTTGGAGATGACTACCACATGCTGTTTCACATTTCCTGGCTTATCCTCAAAGCTCTTCCTCACTACACCTCAAAGCCCCCCCTGGTTGGTGTGTGTCTCACCTATCTTTTCTTCTGTATCACTCTCCTTTTGTCTTTCATTTCACCTCACCTGAGCCCAAGCCCGGACTGTGGTGTGAGCACCCTACTGAAACTGAAGGAATTATTATTTCGGTCAGTAAGTGTGTCAGTGGCAAACTCTTCATCACAGGTTAGTTAATAGTGTTACTGAGTAAATGACATGTGCCGATTGCGTCTGCAGATAAAAGTGAATCAGAAAAGAGTCTTAGTAATAGTGGTGCTGAAGTTTGTACTGTGAAAAAATATGGCCCTATCATAAAACATCAGCTTTTAGAATGGAGTTTGGTTTAACAGGTACCAAGTTACAAAATAAATAAAAAAAATTACTGTGCCATTTCAGTGTAGTGTTGGCATTTTCCATGCATTGTACCTTAAGAAACTCCTACAGGAGAATTAATTAGGTAGATTTTAAAATCAGTGTATGCAATTTAGAGGCCTTCACTATGAAAAGTTATTAAAAGCTTAACTTTCCATTAAATGGCCATGACATAGCACCAGAATTTTCGCCATGAAACAGGCCGTTACTGCAACTTCATTGTACGCTGTCCAGTCTGCCCTGCATTTCCCGTTTAATAAGAGTCCTGCCCTGAGAACATCTGCATGACAATTAGGAGTCATAATCACTGCACCACCTACTTGTAACAGGAACTAGACCTCGTATGACAATAATCACACGAGTGTGATTTACATGAAATTTTCATTGTGTGATTCACACACCTTACCACTGGAACATAACATATATGATTTGTGGGTGTTCTCTATCACCACATGTGGACATAGGATGTAAGACTGAACCCCTTTGTGCAGTGTCCAAAACACGTTAAGATTCAGAGCCATGGCAGCATCCAGCCACAGCTGCCTCATGCCCCAGTGATTGTGGGGGTGCAAGAGCCTGATCATCGCTGCTTACGGCCTCAATTTTTTTTTCTTTTTCTTTTCTTTCATCTACCTCCGCCTGTTTTACTTCTCCCCTTCCTCTTCCTGACACAAACTAGTTAGTAATTAAAACGCTCACGGTCAATTGGGCAAATTATTGCACAGTATGCCACACCTGAGTATGGGGAGGTGGATAGAACACGCACACAATCGTGTACACACACGTGCACACACAAAGCTGCGGTCACAATCACAGTGCAGATCCTCATTATGAATCATTTATGGCCTTTTACAGCAGCAGAGAACAATCCCAGGCATTTACAAGCAACCACAAATCTACACAGCTATACACGCGCATATACATGCACACAGCCTTTTTTATTGCTGTCACACAGCTTAGAGCACTGCAGTGTCCAGGTGTTTCCAGACCCCTGAAGCTGTTGACAGGAAAAGGATCTGTCCATCAGCGGGCGGTGGTATCCAAGCAGGCGGCAGCAGCCAGCCCCGGGATCAGAGGTTGCATGTTTGTTGTCACCTCCAGAGTAGAGGTCGCAGCTCTGCTGAGGCCTCACACTGCCGGGGCCTACATCTCAACATGCATGAGTCGTTAAGAAAAAATGAAAATCAGAAAGCTAGTAGGTCTTAGTCACTACTGTAAATCATCAAGAAAAGAAGCTTGCACACATGCCTCTGTTTGGAATATCTAGTACAATCTTAAATACACAGCTTTCTCTTTTTATTCCTCTCTCAAACACACACAAAGTAAACCTGAACATGTGTGTGTACAGTATAGTCAGAGACATTCCAGCTCTGACTGGTAAGCCAGACACCCTGAAGGAATGAGCACAACACTGACGGCTGGTGGGGATTCAAGCTGTTGAATGATAGGACAAGTTCTCTTGCTGCTTCATTCCTTTCTGCGTTAAATGCAACATTTACAGCAAATAAGTCAATGATCCTGAAACATCAACTTTTGCACTTTGCCCAGTATTTCATCATCGATTGCAGTGTTTGGTTTTTTTTATTATTTTTTTCGTCTCTCTGTTTTCAGACAGGCAGCAAATATCACCCTAAGACCTCCGATAGACCTGCTCAATCACAGTAAAAAATACAACAAAGTGTGAAATGACGCCACGCATTCACACAGAGACACGCTAAGTACGTAAATGCACATAGAGTAACAAAATGCCTAAAATGAGCCCTTGTTGAGCAATGTTTATTTTCCTTTTTCCCTCCTGTGTGTGATTTTTATGGGTGTTAAGACTGCTGAGAAGAAGAGAGGAGAAGAGAGCAGACCAGAACAGAACAGATCGGCTATAAGTTGTTGCAAAGCAATTTACAAAGCAACCAAAAATTAATATGCCAAATTTTTCTGACAATTACTACATCTGCTTTCCCCTAAAATTCTATACCAACATATCCTGTTTGTTAGAAATCGAATTAGAAACATTGCTTCTGAAATCAAACAGAATCTCATTTCAAGCAAATTATTGCAGAGGAGTAAGAGCCAGAATTTCAATAACTCACTTTTGTAATTACGCTACACTGAGCGAATGAAGAAGCACTTTTATAAGTACTCTCAAAAGACAAGGTAAAGAAATGAATGCTGACCACATTACAAGCAATCTCTATACCACAATGAATGTTATATTGATCTGTAAAAGGTGTTTATCAAGAAGTGAAAGAAAAGTGAGGGCAGTGAGACTACATGAAGTTTCAATGCATGCTATGCAGCATTCTCCTAGACTTGTCGACTCACATAAACATAATCCCTCGAAATCATCACTTATGACCCACTACAAGTGTGTGGTTTTGGTTGTATCTGCAGAGACTCTGCCTTCTGCCTTGTTTTTCTTATGTTCTTATATTTTGCTGTGTTCTAGAGGTTTTTGGGCTTTAGCCTGTTTGGCAGTAGTGTGTAGCCTCCAGCCAATACAGCTCCCAGGTTTTGAGGTTGGGACTCTATAAAAACATAGTGACCAATGGTTACATTGCTGTCTCTGTCTATTACCTCTGCTCTCTGAGTGTGAGAGCTGCAGAAAGAGTTTTACACACATATACACAAGCAGAGCAGACAGAGGGTCGCTTCCGCTGTATTCACGCAAAGGCAGAGTGGACTGAGGATCACTTTGGCTGTATTCACACAGAATCTGGCATTTTTGTGGAAGTGTGGGCATGTTTGTTTGTACTTTAGAAAATACCGATGTGAAACAATCAGAAAATAACATTTTATTTCTCTGATTCACTGCTTTGTTCTCGCTAATGCCGCTCGTCCTTTTTATTCACTCTATAGGTCTTTTTCCATCTTTTTAAAGACATTTGTTTTCCAGAATACAAAAAGAAAAAAAAAGTTTAAGAAACATTTAGAGTTTTGTTGATTAAAGACAGATAATAAATTTCCTATGGATTCAAACAATAATGTGTCATGAGCAATTGTTGTGAAAGACTAGATATCATGTATATTAATTATGGACTGAATAAACAAGTCTATCCATTTCCTACCATGTTCAGGTTTATCTTTATTAAAAACAATCTGCATGCCATCAATGGAGAACACAAGGGCAGATAGCAAAAGAAAGGAAAAAAAGAACAGTTCCCCAAGACACGAGACTGCATGTTTTTCCATCGAGATTGGACAGATAAAGTGCTTGAGGCTGGTGCAAATTATCTGAGTCCACGAGACAGGCTGCACTTTAAACCCTGGTTTTCCTTTTCCACTAAGGATCAATCTCTCTCACCCCTCTGAATCACTCTGTTTCTCCTGCAGCCAATCTGCACTGTCTTCATTATAGTGGAAGGGACTGGCATATAAATTGTAAATTTATGGTGGATGAAGAGTTTCGGTTGTCCATGGAAAGTTTGTGCCCCTTGAAGATTTAGCACCCAGGACCCGACTGGCCTTCCCGCAGACAACCTGCGGTGAAGTATGGACCCTCACACACACACATACACACATACAAATCCACAAGCGGTCACACATACACAGTCTAACTTGACCGTCTCTGTATCAACCATGCAACATGGACACTAACAACACTCTAACACTTGCTAAAAGCTGGCAAAACACCTGAGACACACAGAGTTGCTATTAAGATTTTTCTGACTACCGTGTGTTGACGTCTTCAGAGAGCAGCCTAAAAGCAATGTCCACACATGCACACCACACACACACACACACACACACACACACACACACACACACACACTGATAATGCCAGCTCTGTTGACAAACTCTCAGCTCACATGGTAGTACTGAAGCCAAACTCCCATGGCATCTGTGATATCTATAGAGCTGCAGTCCCTGAAGGACAGTCCTCTTTAGCTCATATTCTCGAGCAACTGAATCAAGCTGTTCTCGGTCCTCTGACAGAGCAAGTGGACTGAAAAAGACTTACTGCATGAGGCTGCTTTACAACTCTGAATCATGGACTAAATACAGTGTTGTGAGTCTGAAGCCCATTTTACAATGGACAAAAGAAAAAACACTAACACTCACTAATATTTGGCTTTTGTCTTTAATAGGAAAGGGTACAATTAACATTAATTTCCATGTCAAATGATCCTGTAGTAGTCATGGGTATTTATCGGCTTCAACTCCAACTGGCAGTGATCGAAACATGTTACCTGGGTAGATGCTATTTTGCTTTTTTTTTTTGCCTTTTCTGGCAGAGGTAATGAAGGCTTGTCACTTCCGTTGGTGACTGCAAATCTTTTTTTGCTCCTTTTCCATGCAAGTGTGTTGCTTGGCTTGACTTGGTTTAACTCTGTGTGTGAGCCCAGCATGGTGGAGTTTGTACCTGCTTGAACATGTGTATTTGTAATGCGCTTCTCAGAGGCGGATTTAGGGGACAGCTACTTATGTTCAAGCCCAAGTCTTTTATGTTTTGAAAATAACATTGCACAATAATTTCTGTCAGCCTCTCTCTGACTGCACCGGTCATGTCATCTCTGCATGTGTGTGGGTCAAAGTATAGTACTAGAGTCTGACAGAGAGGAAGCACTACGCTGCTAACAGGCATGTAGCCTACGTAGCCTGCCCTGGAAAAAAAGTGTTTCATCCATACTTAATTGCGCTTGTCATTGAGTATGGACATCTGCAAATTTCTCAAAAGCTACGGGTGCCACCATCTACAGAAAGTGGTATTTCAGCAGCAGCAGCCACCAGTGAACTGCAGACATATTTTAGGTGAGTCTGCAGGTGTAACATTTAGGCTAGTAGCAGTGAGTTAGTGAGGTGAATATAATATGGTTTTATAGCTGGCTAGCTAATGTCAGCTGATTTGACTGTGTTTGATAAGATAAGATAAATCTTTAATAAATCCCTGGCGCTAAATTCTAGAGTAATAACAGCAACAGCAATGAAAATGAAATAGAGCGGAGGTACAGAATAGGAATCTGAACAAGCCAGGATAAGGATGAAAAGAAAAAATGAGAAATGAAAATGAAAAAGATTAGTGAAACATAGTCATACAAATTAAGCATGTAAAGCCTGTAACTTATAGCCCACCCTGGTATAAATATGCCGACATAATGCTATCCTAAGTCTATCCTGGTACGAATATACATAACTCTATGCCTGCCTCACATGTCAGTAGAGGCGCAAAACATTTTGGTGGGCAGTGAAGCAAAAAGAAAAATGTTATTTTGGTGTACATGGAGGCAAAGAAAATGTTTTTTCGGTGCACATGGAAGCGAAAAAAAATTTGGCCACAGTCTCAGGGCTTAACCCCAGATCTCCTTAACGATCTCCTGGTGCTTGTCTTGAGTCAAGTGCCTGTAAAACGGTAGATAAACATTTTAATTCCTGTAAATTCTTCACAATAAAAGTCCCCTATTACTTTATTTCAAAGCTTTTATTATTAAGTAGTAAAATCAGGAAGTGTTGGCTTTTTATCAGCTGTAACTTAACAAGACTCCTGTACAGCTGAGAGCGAACATAAAACCATAAAATCAAGCAGATGCCTGAAAGTACAAACAGTGATACAGAGAAACTAAACTTCAAACCACAGAGATTCAGTTAGAAGCTATTAAAGTACTGAGAGCTCAACAAACAGACACTTTTAAAAACGCCTTCCTTTCTCTCTTCTATGCAAACATGACTTGAGTCTCGACTTTCCAGCGGACATCAGAAAAAAAAACAGAGAAGCAAATGGGCCTACCGGCAAATGGAAAAGGGTCAATCCCCTATTTTCAGCTGGTTTAACCACATTGAAAAAACCTGCATGTAAACATTAATTTTGGTGTAAAAACGGTATAATAATAACATGCACCACGTCTCCACATCTTTCACAAATAAGCCCCCCCTGCCTGTCCCTGTTATGGTTTTGCTGCATGTTAATATTTGTTTATTTGTGTGGGTGGGTTTGTGTGGGTGTAGGTGTCTGACCTTTGAGAATGACCTCCAGTTCGTCTCGTAAGATGTCAAAGGTGCTGTATCTCGAGCTGGTCTCTGGGATGATGTTCTTTTTCAGCCAGCCTCCACAGGCATACTGGTAGAAGTTGTCACAAGGGTCCACAGTAGCATCCATGTTCTCAATGAGACGAGACGCTGCACAGACGAAGAGGTAACAAAGCTCTGAGAACTGGAGCAGATGCTCACTGAAGAAACTATAAATACACTGCAGGGTTTCAGAGTATGACTTGAAATCAAACAAAAGAAATTATATCAAAAGCTTTGTAGTATAACATTATGAATGTGAACTGCCCTCTAACCAGATCTATGAACAACTGTACAGCTTGTTTAACAAGTGTATGAAGGTCAGAGATGCCTACCATTTCAATAGTCTGACATTTTGGGAAATACGGTTAATCACTTTCTTCCTGAGAGCTGGATGATAAGATCAATACCACTCACATATGTGACTGTTCATTACGAAGCTACAGCCAGCTGCATATCTTAGCATAAACACAGGAAACTTGGAAACAACTAACAGGCTCTGTCTGAAAAAAAAATCTACTTACCAGCACCTCTACAGCTCACTAAGATTATTTTTTACCTGCATTCTTTGTAATGCCCAGAAGGGAGAGAATCAACTGGTTGCAAAAGGAAGTCTGACTGTATTGATAATTTGTAATAACCCTACCTCTCGCTTGATTTATTACCTCAGCAAACATTTTCCCCAATAAGTTTATGATCTCAATCGCTACTTTTAAGTCTTCTTCAGTACAGCATGATGTTTGGTCACCCAAAAGTGTCTAAAAAACACCCTAAGGAGTCGGCTGTTCATTTCTTTCCAGTAAGTAGGGCCTACATTTTGTTCTTGTTTTATTTGTCATTAGCCAAAATTAGCAGTCCAATTAACACTGTTAACATGAATTATGGATACACCTTGCTAATTCATAACTTAGGGCCAGATCCTCAAAAGGATTGCACTGCTTTTGCGACTGCTAAACCTGTGCAAATGAGAGAAAAAAATAGCGTGCAATCCACAAAGCACACGCAGAGGGTGAAATGCACGCAAACTGAACACAAACTGCACTGCCACTCCTAGCTGCGCCGGTCCAATTTGCATGCATGTAAATTAGGGAATATTCATAAATTCAGCGCAAAATTGCCCCCTTCCTATGCAAATAAGCCTCATTGCAAATACCACCTAATCCACAAAGACCGGCGCTAATTGCCACAGGCAGTAAAGCGGTGCTATTTAATGTCAGTGAACCCGTGTATTAAATCTGCGCAATTTCTCTTTCTCCCTCTCTCACTCTCTCTCTCACGCAAAATGATTGCCATCTTCTTTTGCATTCTGGAGGAGACCGTTTGCACTCACCAACTGCACTGACACAGTGGGATATAGATTCCCATATACGACTTCTCTCTGTTGCAGTGAGATTTTTAGACTGGAGTTTGGATGTATGTCTCTGCACCTCGTCAGTGAGGACTTTGAGTTCTCGGTCTGTAAATTTTTGTTTTCTTTTTCTGTCTGACTCTGCCATTGTCGTGTCAACTGTGATCTTGGAACAAAGCCACCTATATGCCACGCGGCTTATTTCAATCAGAGGCGCAAATTGCGCTCAACTGCCAAACTTTGTGGGCGTGTTAGCGCCGGCATATGATTAGAGAAAATTCTTTTGAGGATAAGGCGCTAAAACAGGGCAGATTGCGTGAGCTAATTCTGCGCAAATAATGGCGCTATTAGCAGGAGCAATCCATTCTTTGTGGATCTGGCCCTTTGTGTTTGCTATGCTAACAATAGCAAAACCATCAACTGTCCACCCCTTGCTCCTCCCCAACTCCTCCCTCTCATCCAAATATGGTCACTTCAGACTTCAAAACCGTGCCAAACTGCCTAAGTTAAGTGCCAAACTCGAAACTTCAAAACAGTAGTCCACATACCAATGGGTTGGCTACATCCACTTCTTTTATACAGTCTATGGAGTGGAATTGATACTCTCATTTTAGTATTAACAAGCGCAGTTGACATTATGGCCCACCTTAATCTTTGAATGCTCATCCAAATGTTTCATGCTCTTCTGGTAGCAGGGAATAGCCTACTGTACCCCAAAAAACGGTTCATTAAAATATCAGTCTGTGAAAAATGTATAAAAGTATAATGACAGTAATTGGGTCCAGTTCTGCACCAGTACCGGAAATATGTTAACTTTTTTGAGCTGCAATTAAATTACATGAGGCAGTGGAGAGATCTCTTGAGACAAGCCTGTCTGTCAATGTGACTGAATTGGGACATTGGTTCCCAAAAAATGCATCGGAAATGAATTGGCGTCTGTTGCTGGAAACTAGAGGTAGAGTTATAAATCTTTAATTTACTATGGCCATGTTTTCCTGAAAAATAAACTGTTCTCCTATGAACATAGAAAATAAAGTGATAGTGTATAATGTTATATTTAAGAGGCTGGAAATGGGGGGTTCTATTTGCATAAAAAGTTAATAAAATAAATGTTAGGACACTGGTCTATATCATTTACATGTTCACTGCAGGAATGCTGCAGTCATGTGGTCAAGGAGCACTTACAGTTAAACTTATAAAAGCTCTTTTGCTCGAGCTGTTGATACACGCTCATACCCATTACCACTTTCTCAACTTCTTTTGTACAGTTGTTCGGAGGTGTTGTTCAGAACAATAACCCTTTGCAGCATGTTTCTGCTTATCAAGACTCGTTCTGTTTGTTTTCTGTTTGATCACTGTTTTGACTTAGAGGCAACATATTCACTGTTGAAGAGGCCATTTTCTCTAAGTATGCCTGAAATCCCTGGGCTTCTGCAGCAGTCTCAATTTTCCCATTCTGTCTGCCTCTGTGAGAAATCAAAGTCTCTAGAATGAGACAATAAAGCGAGCGCACAAACAAAGAAACACACAATGCTTACCTGACTGCGTGCAGTCGGCTGTGGTGCAGATTTCATCTACAGGAAAATGCAAAACAAATCATCACTCAATGGGATTTTTGCAGTCATCAGTCATTATGTCAAGTGCACATTCTCTCCTTCCTGTTCCTTTTTTCTTCATTTCTTTTCATCTCTATCTCATCCTTCACACATATAGCCCTAAAGTGCTTAGAAGTGTTGTTTCCACTCTGTCAGGAATAATTTAGGTGCAAAACTGTTAATCAAACTCAGTCTGTCGTAAACTGACATAACCACACACACACACACACACACACACACACACACACACACACACCAGTGGACTATCATACAACCTCAAATACACTGTTTCATGTGTTATGTGTGAGTGCACATAATGTGCAGACAGGTGAGTGCACAAACAGGTACAAATACCTGACAAGGCAGTTTACACATTTATCAGTCACAAGACTGCAAACGATAATAATAGCTCAACCCACAGATAGAAATGTGCCAACACAACCAGTTTTGTATACTATAACTTAAGATTTAATTCACCAAATTCACACAGCAGCTATTTTCACTTAGGGTGGGAAGCTCAAATCTTGTGCTGTGTTCCAGGTCATATAAACAGGGAATCTGACAAATCATTATCATTTCAAAGCTTTTACGATTGGTTGAAATAAATAAAATTTAAAAAAAAAAACATTGGATAGTGAAAATCCATTGGGATATCAGTCATTATTTCAAGGTAGAACCTCATATTTGCTAAATCTTTTTCTACTGTGAGACAACAGCTAACATTAACATTCAATCAATTCCTAGCTTACGTTACCAACATCATTACTGCCACACATAACACAAACACTGCTAAAGTGCTTGTAACACTCGTTTTTGTTGGATGTAATAAACATTACACAGAAATATGTGTTCCAGTGAACATAATGTCACATACTGGTACTGACTGAACCAAAACTTTTCTGGGGTCAGGCGAAGAGACAGCAAGACAGCTAGCTAACGTTACATTGCAAGCGTGATTACTGTGTGTTTTACCTGCAAACCTAAATAAATGTGTCCAAGATAAGTGTTGATATTTCAGGATTAATTTATGCCTTACCTATTATATAACACTATCAAATGGGAACATTTGCAAGAAAGTGGCAGAATGCTAACATAAGCTACAATGGCTAATGGGTTATCAAATACGTTTTACCTTGAAACATAGCCCAATGTCGCTCTGGATTTTCACTAATCATTGTCTTTTAGGTTGCTGATCATTCAGTGGTCAGGAAGTGGTGAAATGATAATGATTTTTCAGATTCTCAACATTTATATGACTTGCAACCTGGAACACAGCAGTATGACATTTGACCTTTGCACCTTGAGTATGACAACAGAGAAAAATGGCCAGCTTGTGAATATGATGAATTAGATTGGCTTTTTAATCAGGTTCTATTCTAGACCTTC
Source organism: Lutjanus campechanus (assembly GCA_027495735.1). Lineage (NCBI taxonomy): Eukaryota > Metazoa > Chordata > Actinopteri > Lutjaniformes > Lutjanidae > Lutjanus > Lutjanus campechanus. The sequence continues at coordinate 36,580 of JAJHUR010082645.1, forward strand.
TGAACCTCACAGTTGTTACATTTGTCAATAATTGATCCATAGATCTATAAGCTGTTTATTAAGCATATTAATGTCTTACTAGTAGATAACTGTCCTGGCACCATCGTCATCCTTGGACTTATTAATAAAACTCCTCATCACGTTACATAACAAAAACTTTTGATTATCTAATTTGATATCCAAAAAAGCAAGCAAAGCAATAGTTGGAACATTAATGATTAGAAAACCCATGTGTTACTCATATTGTGACATTGATCTTAAGCAGGTTCGATTGGTTTCCCATGGTGAGGAAAAGGAGGTAGGGGTGTCTGTTCGATTTCACTGTGAATTCCTCATTTCTCATAATGTGAATTGATGACATTCACAGCAAGAGATATGTTACATAATTCTTCATAATTTACACAATAGTCTGAAATGTGAAATGGCACAATGCTTTCAGGCACACACAGTGTTGTATAAAAATGCCTAAGAACACAAGAGAAACTCTAAAGAGGACCTTTGCACACTGCATTCTTCTTTCTGGCTCAGTGGTTGTACTTTGGCACTCTGCTTTAAAAGCACACAGCTCGAGTGTCTTCTATTCACCTGAACAAAATGCACTTCTTCAGCACGCTCCTTCATGCTTACCATTAACCATGAACTCAGCTGGAAGTGATGGTCAGTGCATGTGCGTGGTTTAAAAGAGGCAAGCTTCTGAAAGGTTCACTTAATATTGTGGTGGGGAGAAAAACAAAAGAATCTCCTGTACACTGAATGGCTCCCAAAAATAGTTTTTAATTACATGACTCACTTTCTTTGATCAGTCTGGTTTTTGTCAGAGCCTGACGAAGATCTAAAGAGATGTTTTTCCAGGAGCCACTCAGATTTTTAGATATTTTTTTCCATGTGTTGTCTTCAGCACTCACCAGTCTTTTGTGTGGCAAAGAGGATGATGAGGGCGACGATGACGATGAATAGCAAAGAGACGATGGTAATGAGGCCGATTTCCAATGAGGTCCAGCGGGGCTTCTTAGCCGACTTGGGGGGGTTGGTCTCTGTCATTCTCAGGTCTCCTCCTTCAGCTGCCGGCTGTATCAACTCACCTGAGGAGACAAACGTAGAACAGAAACAATTAGCTGACTGACAGAAAATTAATTAGCAACAAGAGAGATGATCAATTAATCATCACTTATCCAGCGAACATACCAAGCTTTGGCTAGTTACAGCTTCTAAAATGTGAGAATGGTCTGCTTTTCGCAATGATGTTTGATTTTGGACTTTTAATTAGACAAGACAAGCAATTTGAAAATCTCACCTTGGGCTCTGATAAACTGACATTACTATTTTCTGACAGTAATCAATTAAAGGGACAGTTCACCATAAAATCAAAATTTTCCCTCTTTCTACAGTACTTTCTACGGGTTTTTGCCTGATGAAGGTCTAATACCGAAACGTTGCAAATAAATTTTATATTGCAAGTTGAACAGTGTGCGGGAGTCCTTTCGCAACCTCTTTCTACAGTAGAAATAAAGTAGTTCCAACACAACAAGGTCTGGATTATCTTGAGTAACCTTGCCATGATTTCTGGAACGAGACATTGCTGTTGAGTTTTTTCATTGCATTTTTTGGTACTTTGAGCATCAGAAGCAGAGTGCCATTCAGCTCCATTATATTCAAGAGAAGGCAGACATCTCTACAGTCGATAAAACTCAGCAACTCATACCAAAATGATCTGGATGGATAAATAGCACTACCAGAGGTAAAGTATGTATTTTTGATTTTCGATTAATTAAAAAATGAATGGATAGATTAGAGGATATCATAAAAATAATCATTGTTGCAGCCCTCAGCAGAAGAAAATGGGGGACCCAAAAATGAACTAAATAACCTGCAGAATCCAAAGTATTTGTGCATTTGACATTCGCTTACAAATATGTCTTGAATTTCGGCACGTCAGCATCATTTAAAAGCTAAACTGGTAAACACTTGCTGGTTGCAGTTTCTCACATGTGAGGAATCTGGCACTTTGGTCCGTTTCAATTGAAATATATCCATTCTCACATCAATAAAGCAAACATTCTGCTAGGTCTCCAGATTTTTCAGACACAAGCCAAAGAAAGAAATCACAAAGAGTGGAAGGGAGATAAAAGACACATGGCAGTGATAAGAAAACCAATGAAACAGTTTTTTTTAAAAACCAGTCTTGGAGTAAAAGGTGAGAACAATGGAAGTTCTTACCCTCTGGTGGCAGTATACTCCAGACCAAAACAAAAGAAAAAGAAAGAAACACACTTCTGAAGAACGGAAAACAAGAGAGACCTTTCCTCTGCTCCTCACTATACTGTGTTGTTTCCCTCTCTGGGGCCAAGTGAGAACTTTACAAAGTTCATGTAACAAGCAGTTTAGTCTATCTCTGAAGGCAATTAATCCTTAATCCCTTACCGATGCCGTACGCACACGTGCAATCACTGCACACACCTTCGTCCACAGCCACGCTCTCACACACACTTTTACAAGCTGGTGTCATGAAGCGCCTGTGCAGACGGGTGGGTCTCTCTGCATGCAGCTTGAGCACAGGACAAAGTCTCTTACAGCTTCCTTTGAACAAGCAAAAACACACAGCATTACAACTGTACACACACATCCACATCATGCATCACTCTTGCACATAACCACAGTCCTGCAGAATGTCAAAGCCCCTATCATTCTTCTTCATGACTAAACAATAGTCCAGTGTACAGTAAACTCCCCTGGATACAGTCATTATCCAGCCTGGTAATTGGCCATTACTGTACACACCAACCACAGCTCCCAACAAGCTGCTCTTCCAACTACACAGCAACACTACAGCGAGCATGACTTCACTATAGTCAGGAGATTTATTACAGGAGAGTAGTAATGGATACCTTTCCATTGGCATTGTTTGTGTTTTTAAAGGATGTGATTCTGCAGCAAAAATAAAGGCAAATACGGGAGGAAAATTAGTGAAGGCGTAACAAGAGGAGATGAGACAGTCGGATGACACGAGTTGATATGTTAATCAGAACTTCCTGTCAACCTCCTCTCTCTGGCTGCAGGAGGGGGCAGAACAGAAACTTTTTTTTTTTCTCAGCGAACAAACACATCATCGTGACAGGAGTCCCACAGCTCTAATAAAACCATTGTGCATGTCAGCGTCGGAGAGGCTGTACATTACATTAATTCGCTCTAATCGTAGGACGTTGCATGCCAAGAAATGAAACGTCGGTGAAATTTATTTAAAAGGAAAAGGGACATAAAGAAGAAGCAAAGGAATGTGCAAAAAGAGTGAGGGGTGAAGGAGCCGTAAAAAGGGAGTAGGACATTGAAAGGCCCTAAATCATGTTTAGGTGACTCCCTCTCAGTGTACTGAGGCATGTTAGGTATGAATCTTAACAACCACTTACTGTATGTTCCTCTCATGGATTTTCACTCATATTGCTTACTGATGTGTTTCTGTACATGTTTAAAGGGATAATTCGGATTTTGCTTAGGGGGAATGTATGAGGTACTTATATGCGTATTACCTTCAGTAGGTGGCAGTTGACATGTCCCAGTTTGGAGAAGCAGCAGGAGTACCAGTGTAGAAAGCAAAGCAATGTGCTGCAGTGGACATGGTCAGCAGTATTTTATCCTCCTAAATGCCAACCAAATTGGCATATTTGGTGTGTCCACCAAATTATCGATTTTGACAATGTTATCATTGTTCCTTAGCCAGCTAGCTGTGCTGAGGAAGCTAAGCTAAGAAAACAATAGTGCAATTACACTGACACAATTGAAAGCATTTTGGGTTCGCCCAACTGGGCAGGTTTAATAAGAAAACAACAAACAAAATATTGAGATGTACCACAGCAACAGCATTGTCTTATTTTCCTTCCCACGTGTCAACAATGGAACTTCTCCAACAATTCCTGCCTTACATCGTCTCTAGGGGACACACTACCTCAAACAATGTTTAAATCATAGCGATGAACTATGGCATCATCCATCGGGCCAATCCTATGTCCACTGAAAAAAAAATCAATATCAGTTTAAATGTAGGCCACATTTAGAATATTGTCACAGCTTTACCTCTCCACCGTACAGCCTTTTCTGACGGGAAACAGACATATTTAAAAAGTCACCAGACTCCTTTGAGAAAAACAGTCGTTTTATCCTGAAGAACATGTGCTGGTAAAATTACACTTTTGCAAAAGAAGTGTGGTTTTTTTTGGAGAAAGCAATATTTGGCTGATATTAAAACTGATTACTAAACTGATATTAAATTTTTTAGGTGGGCCCTTTTTTAAGTGGCTAAAATTATCCATACACTGTGTATGGATAATACATTTTGTTGCTGACCCTGTCCGCAGCAGTTCAAACTGGGGGCCTGCCGACCACCATCTACCTCTGGCAGATTTAGTCACTTTGGGGCTTAAGGCAAACACAGATATGGGGCCCTCTACATCACGTTTTCCCCTGTTTTTCAATTCTTCAAAGTGCAAAGGATGAATTAACCAGCATAAAGCCTGAGAAAAGAAGCAGCTTCATAGTCTGGTGGTACAGCAGCGAATACTTCTGCATCTCTTGCCAGACGGCAGCAGGGTGAAGAGCCTGTGGCGGGGATGGGTGGTGACTTTTAGTATCCTCCCGCTTCCTCCTTTTTTCAGCACCACTGGGGTAGCTTGGCTTCATTTTTCATTTTTGTACACCACACCAAACAGTTTTTTCACTCAAGTTGGCTACTGTCTTCCTGAATCATTTCCACAAATCCAAGACCAAGTTAGTGAGGAGGCCCTAAGACAATCAGAAATTAAGCATTCTCATCCTATTTTAGCATATGGATTTTTAGAAACACATAATTAATTTGTGAAAATTAAAAAAAAAACTCTTGTCTAATGTTAAGTCCTCCCCACTATGTACTGTAGGTAATACACTGACTATGGATAAGTGCCTCATTCAGCCCCACTTCAGTAAATTCAAACTGTCCCTTTAACATCAAGTAATTCTTATTTGCTTATCAACATTGCTTCAGGTTTGTTTAAGGAACCTGTTGGTGTAGTGTGTGCATGTTTTCTTTGTAAGAGTGACAGACCTAATATCTGTGTGAGTTATTTGTAATGTGAGCTATCATTTCTGCTGCTGATGTTACCACCCATGTTGCAGGACGCTGTCAATGTTTTCGCTTTTCATAATGTGCCTCTGATGTTTTTCCTGAGTGCTTTTGTGGAAGGTATGCGCTGCCGTGCCTGCATTTTTAAGATAGGGAGCACCAAAAGTCAAAATTCTCTCTTTCTCCCCTTTTTTCTCCGCTTTCTCTCTGTCTGTCATGATATATCTAAAACATAAAAAGTTTCCATGTCTTGCGAGACCTCACAAACCCCTTCAAAATTAAACCCATCATTCACTGAGACACCTGAAAACACCCATGTGTCTGCACGCACGCACACACAAGTCAACACGATCTTTCTTGCACAAAGTCACTTTTTTACAGCCTACATCAATGAGAGCCATGAACATGTCATGTACTGTACCTAATTGAGTTGTACAGGAATGTGGCCTACTTTAACTTAAAATAACACCTTCTCTGGGATGTGATCTCCAGCACTGGGGCTATAGCTGCACACTGAAGACTAAAATCACTTTAAAATCATTTTTGAGGGAGGAAACTTGATGCCCAAAGGTACTGTGATCTAGCTGAAATGAAGTCCACCTCTTAAATTGCTTTTCTAATGGCTTTTCTGATAGCAGTATGAATGGAATAGGAAAATAACTGTTGAAGGGACATAACAACTTAAAATATGGGAGAACAGGGACGAAAGTATTGGGGGAGTGGTTGTAACACAGGCGTCATGGAAATCGGGAACATTTTAAGTTATGTTTACTTGAGGTACACCTTGTCATTGAGTCCACAGGCGAAAATCATCCCAATCTGATCTGATCTGTAGAAAAAACGATTTTTCATGTAATGTGTTTTTAGGTAAGATATTTGTTGAAGATTGTATATCATCTGTGAGACGTTTCCATAGGCTAAGTATCCTACCCTGATTTGCTAACCAGGGCAAAGATGACGTAGACAGAGGAGGGACGAAAGCAACATGGTGTTGCTATTATTAAAGATATATTTCTTTGCATACTATAATTGCAGGAAATGCAAAAGCACAGCAGAGGTCTCACCAGTCCAGACGTGTGCGCTAGAGCTTGTCAGGCTGTTTTGTGTCATGGACAGTCTGTAAGAGGTGATTATGCACTAAGGTGAATTTGACAGATTGGACTAATTTCACATAATTGGTGATATTTAACATGATAAATTCATTAGAGAGTAGGGGTATAAGACAATATCAATACAGTTGAGTATCACAACATCATGTTTCATGATACTACATCAAGTCTCAAAAACACAGTAATGTGAAATATGCCAAAATTCATGGCAGTGGTTCATTTTTTGTTGTGTTTAAATCCACGACTGCTAGATAGCAGTGTTCAGACTGCATAAAAAAAGTTTACTTTAACTCAGGTTGACTCATGGTGGGATGTTCTTTATACTATGTTTTCCTAACTTTGGATTAAAGAAATTGCAATAGAACACCTTGCTTGCAGTATCACAATATATTTAATTGTAACCCCTGTATTGTGATACATATCATCAGATTCTTGCTAATACACAGCCCTGTTTGAGAATAACATGGTCATTTGCCTGGTGGACTAACTGAAGCATTACTGAGTTTTATATGCTAGAAATATTCAATACCTACTTCTTGTGATCAATATATTCAACCGTTACATTTTCCTGCCATACTTGACAACCTCTTTACTTCAGAAATAGGGAGGATTCCAAAGGCAAAACAGGGGATTTAAAGGGATTTGTGTACAGGTCAGTCTTGCCCTGTCCAATATGGTGGCGACATTGACGGAATACAGCAACAAGCCAAAGTGGTCAATGCAGTGTCTACATACAATATGATATGTCTGTGCATATACAGATAAACAGACAGACATGAGCAGCTCTCTTCCACATCACAAAACAACATTTGGTGTAGCTGTATTGTTGTCCAGGTGGAAACAATAGAATTTTAGAGACACAAACACTGTATAGTGCCAGAAATTTGTCATAAACTGAGAGAAATACGGGGGAATTGTGACCCTGAGAAGAAACCAGGAGAGGGCAAAGGAAAACTGGAGTCTGCTGGGGAAATCGTCCCACACCTGTGTCCCAAGAGAGAGGGGAAAAAGTAACGATGCACAAAATCAAGTTCCACTGTGATTGTGTCTGACAATTTGTATTTAACAAGACAATTTGTATTGGTAGAGGATAGGTGTGTGTTGTGCACAAGAAAACACAGTTGGTCAAAATAAATGCATCTCTGTGCAAAGAGAGAAATGGGGAAAAAAGTTTGGTCCCCGCTCTCCCTTATCACCAGTGCCCATGCAGCTGGAATACAGGGGATCAAAACCATAAAGTAAGCTTATAACTGGTATATATGACAGTAGATTAAAGTGTTTTCTGATATGACCAAATACAACTAGGTGTTAAAAACTCCAGTGATATAAATATTCAGCTGCAGCACAACTGAGCAGGACGCAGTTAGACGCGTGCCAGCTCCTCATCTCCTGTTGCACGTCCGGAATTCCAAGGGGGGTGGCATGATCAACTGGTGCACGCTGCCCCGTGTCACCAAGCCGGGGCGCGCGCATGCAAAAATAATGCACATACACACATACACACACACACACAGTCAGAGACAGAGACGCACACAGATGGCACCGCGTTATGAGACGCGCTCACGGTGCGTGAGCGACTTACCAGATGTGTCGGGAAATTTTCGGTCGATGATATATATGGGCATCACATCCACTGATCAAACATCCATTAAATCCACAAAGGGAGCGCGAAGTGCTGATCGATCTATTACAGATTATCTATTAGCTTCACCCTGGATTTCAACAAGGCACAAACCGATCCCGCCTCTCTTCTTCTCCTTCTCCTTCTCCTTCTCCTTCTCCTTCTTCTTCTTCTTCCTTTGGCTTTCTATTCTAGGAGTGCACATTAACACAAACACGCGCACACACTCACGCACTACAACTACCTACTATACTGTACCACATCTACCCACAGAGGATCGCTGAATTCAAATGAGCCATCAGACTCTTGCGCGGCGCAATTGGTCAAGTGTGTGATCCACAGGGGGGAGATCCCATATTTATACAGCCTGTGACATGTAGTGAGGCAGTGAAGCAGCCTTCTGAAGTTCCCTGTCCGCCGAGTCGTTGCCTCCTCCGTCAGGGCGGCGTTTAGAAGTGACCCTGTCAGCGGCACTTGCTGTCAGTGGAGCCTCAACAGCTCCAGCCGGAGCGCAGGCTCAGGTGAGTGTTATGAAGTGATGTGTAGTATATGCCAGTGCACTTACTCATAGAGCTGTCAACAGCTTTTAATCCAAATCACTCTGTCGTTAGAATGTACAGCAAAATCACTGAACAGCTTTTCAGTTAAATTATTGCCTACAGCGATTCACATTTCGAAATATAAATGGCATGTTTCTCAAACGAAATTGTAGAATATTACCACTTTCTTAAATGTCATCATTGGTGGAGTCAGCGGGGAGCCTGGGGGACGAATGCCCCCCTTGGTGCCCCCATGTTTGAAAAAATGCCACCAAAGTGCCCTCTTTGATGCCCCATAAAACACAATAAAGTGCCCCCTAGTGTGCCGTTCCAGAGAAATAAACGTAATGCAGTGCCATACATGCTGCCCTATATGCTATAAAAATAGTTGACCTTTACATGCTTCTAGGTTTTTAAGCTTTTATCACTGAGGTGTAGTACTTTAAATCACGTAATAAAACAACTCTAATCTAAACTAGGGTTTAGTACTGTCTCACCATGAATCCATCATGATTTTCGGCAGGCTGGTTCCCCACCACACACAGCTGGTGCCTTTTTTTTTTTTTTTTTTTTTTTTTCCCCCCCCCCCCCCCCCCCGG
>JAJHUR010082645.1:45556-96522 GCA_027495735.1 Lutjanus campechanus
TTTTTTTTTTTTTTTTTTTTTTTTTTTTTTTTTGTCACCCCTGCCCCTCAGACAGAGTCCGTCACTGAATGTCATGGTGTTTATGGTCCACACAATGCACAATAGATTTGTTTGGGTGGAGTACCCTGAAGATCCCTGTGACCCTCTTTGGAAACCACACTAACATAGAAATAAAAATCCTGACTGAAGCAGGTCAGGTCTGATAGTGCTGCATACAGTCATTCCAACACCATGAAGCAACAGCAGTGTGATTCAATAGACTGTCAGATTCATGAAATGAAACTAACTAACCAAGCATGCATCATCGTGGAAAAGTTACAGATGGACATTAAAGCTGGGGTAGACAGTATATGTTTGGCATCACTGGGCAAAAGTTCCATAATAAAATTTGCGTTTAATTTCATTTCTAGGGTTGCCCTGACTGATTGCCCAGTCAACTACTGGTTGTAATTCAACTTTTTAAAATATCTTTAAATTTAAATATCTGTTTTGGGGGCATGAAGTGAGCTACCTGTTAAATGCTAACGCACAAGCGGTAGTGATTCTGAATGTGTCAGAACAACCCCCAAGGAAACATTTTGTTCATTTATTTCAGCATGGTATAACCTTGTTAAGTTGCTAAGTTACAAACTCACCAGAAGCCACCATGTCTTCATCATCCCAGGGGTCAGAGTCCTGGTCAGTGGTGCTGTAACATTAAATCACCTTCGCACTGTATTCCTGGTCAACTGGCCTTTGTCGACTTCGGAAGCTGTCTTCTAGTCTAATAGAACCGCCAACTGAGCTAAATAGCTAATGGCAGCTGCAACACAGTTAGCAGCAGTGTGTCAGTGACTTAAGTCTTACAAGACTAAAGGTCCATGTTGCAACAATTCTTCAGTCCCAACAGCAAGGCTCATAGCTCATTTTATTTCAGCAACTAATGAATAAATGAAAGCATGGTGAACTAAGGCGTTTGTAGGGGGCAGCCCTAATAATTCAAGTGGTCTAAAGGAAAGCTAGACCTCTGCTCCTCCTCTTGGCTCTGTTTTCAAGCTTTTGAAAATCTAGCTTGTGATGGGAGACTTTGGCCAATCACGTGTCAGTAAAATAGTGGATTCTTGTCACTTATTGCACCTTTAACTCATTAATATACCTTCCATTTAGTAGTGTTAAATGATACGTTTAAACTAATGTGAGAGTGGAATTTCACAGTTTGCTCATGGCAAGGCTGCATTTGTGAGTTACATTCAGCACATTGACATGACCTGGTTAACAATGAAATACAGTCACTGAAATGCTGTTCAAACAGTGCTTATACATCAAAAAAAGTTTCAAATGTAACCTAGTTTTAGCCTGCAGACACCTCCACATGCACTCTTTTGACATGCAAATAACCATATGGTTTCTTTTACTGTCTTCACTCAGCATCACACGTCAATCACAGGAGCAGTTAAGTGCCCCACATATAGTTTATGCTGATACAACAGGGGCCGAAAGAGACAACTGCCATCACCAGCACTGTATAATGTGTTTGATTCAGCTACAAAACTCAGCTTGCTCCATGATCTTTGTTACTCTAAACCATGCAGGGTTCATTAGCCTATATTCATTTGTGCCGTATGGTGACACGGCTCACTATCAAGCCCAATAAAAAAACTTTTAGTTTGGTCCATATACTCTGTTTTTGTTGCTGTTTGGTTTCATGTGGCCTTTTTCTCGTGCCCTCTTTAATGTTGAACCCCAAAGTTCATCAGAGGGTCGCCTTTGTAAGAGCAATTAACTCTGCAAACACATGAGGATGTTGGGTCTAAAAGTGAAAGTTAACATTAAAGTGGGAACAAAGCAAATAGAGTATGTCACTGCAGAGAATATATGACCTAATTTCAGTGGAAGCATGGGAGTCTGACAACTTGTTGTCATCGTTCTCAGTGGCTTATTGTATTGTCTGTGGTCATTTTAACATGTGGTTACATTGCAAGTGAGTTTGAGACACCTATATCTGCTATAATTGAGAAACAGCACGTCTATCGTTGACTACACCCAAACCACATCACGTGGCTCTTCAGACTTCATCTCCACATATGCTCTCATTATAGCTGCATTGCCAATTATCAACTCTAAACTTAAAAGATAAGTGCTTATGCAAGCCTATTCTGGTGTCACCCTGTCATACCATCCATGTTTCATTGCTTCTGATAATGAACAGCTTGATTCCCCTCCGAGGGATTTCCATCTGTGTGTGTATCTTTTAAATATCTGTGAAGCTGAACTGACAGCAGTTTTCACGGTAGCTGCCTGTCAATGCATCTAAAGGATGTTCACATTTGCAGGCAGTGAAACCTCTGTGATCATATTTTCCATCATTTTGTTGCAGTGCTCTTCAAATAAAACCTCTCGCCCCTTCTCTGTTGGCCATTTGAGCTCTGTTCGCTGTCAGTAAACCCAGCGTGTTATGGACTCCTGGAGAGTATTGGATTTTAATTGCGCTGTGCCCAGGGTGACACAGATGTTAAACGAAAATAGGCACATGTGCGCAAACACGGACACAGATACACAGTCTCACACGCACTCTGCTTTACTCTTTAGGACTTGAAGTATTTCTCAGTTAACACAACCAGTGCCACAAAAACTGTTACACAGAAACACATATGCGTCAAGCTGTAACATGCATCTTATGACGGTTTGTGGTTTTAATTGTTCATTCACTGAACAAACATTTCTGCGTGTACTGAAGATATGACTCATTATCAGAGATTTGAGTGACAGTCTTGTGGTTTTGATATCAGTTACCATCAACTGTACACCACTTGCTTCCAGACATGTATAATGTGTTCCAGAGAACTAGTATCGCAAGGAAGTAAAGACCATGACTAACAAGGAGTTCCATATTTGGTATACATATGCTTGTGAATCATACAGAACAGCAAGTTTATCACAATTCCAAGAAGTAATTTTGATCATGGTTTATTTTACAGTACGCTAATCAGACATAAGTTGCACAACAACTTGCTTAGTATCAAATAGGACATAAACTAGAAATAATATATTCTTTTAAAGACAGTATTAGACTCTTTATTAGACACTTACAAGATTTTATTAGAAGCCAATTATGGACACATTATAACCAAACTGTACTGTAAAGAAAAGTGTATTATTTCTCACTTTTAGACCCTTATTAGACTTTATTAGCATGTAATTAGGGACACATTACAACAGAAGTGTTCTGTAAACTAAAGTGTATTATTTCCCACGCTAGACTCTAATTAGATTTTATTACATGTAATTAGGGACACATTACAACAGAAATGTTCTGTAAACTAAACGTGTATTATTTCCCACTGATAGACCCTAATTAGATTTTATTACATGTAATCAAGGAAACATTACAACAGAAATGTTCTGTGAACTAAAGTGAATTGTTACCCACAGTTAAACCATTACTACACTTTGTTAGTTAAAGATTATTCAGAGCATTACAACAGAACTAAAGTGAAATCACATATCTGCTACCTCCCAATTGAAAAACAATACGTGAACCAGATCTACCAATTTCAGGCCAAAATTTTAGAGGTAGAAACATATTTTATGGATGACTTAATGTAATACTGTAGGCAGATAATGTGATTTGATCAAAGAAGTAGGCATCAGTCTAGAAGTAGCTGATATATGATTAGACTTTAGTTTACACTACAGTTCTGTTGTAATGTGTCCCTAATTATCCTCTAGTAAAGTATCTAATAAAGGGTCTAATACTGTCTATTAAAGAACATATTATTTCCTGTGTGGGTCTGATATGATATATAGTATGGCATGTCATATCTTGTCATGTTATATTTTAGTATTTAATAAAATGTCACTGTAAATGGTAAACAGTAAATTCAGCTGATGTATAATTGTTAGATGTTTGGAGTTTCTTTGGTTGGATCAAGGTCACTCAGATGGGTTGTTCTATCGGCACGCCCCTTCAGAAACTGTCAGGGGAGTGACTTTCCTATCAGCAACAGACGGGGCTGTCCAGTTATGCTCAAAGTCTGCTGTCAGTGCACATAAACACACACATACACACACATACACACAATCTAGCATTAAAGCACAGAACCACACAAACACACCCACACAGGCCAGGACTCAGATGTACTACACACACATTAATAACCTCACTGCTGTCGCTTGGAGAGAGAGAGGGGCTTTCAGGCTGAGGTTTGCGCCGGTCATGAGGCAGCAAGAAGAGGAACAGAAGAGACGGACAGAGAGATAAGAAGGGGAAAATAGTTAAAAAGTGCCAACTCGCCCAATATTTCCAGGCTGACACAGACAGTTCTGGAGTTTTTTTTATTTGCTTTTGTTATCTGTGATGAACTAGATGAAGGAAAATAGTGTTTTTAAGCCGTCTTATTATTCCTCACAACTCCATGTTACTGGTATTACTGCTGATTACTGTTTTATGTGACCCAGTATGAAAAACACTGATAAAACATTAGCTAAGTGGGAAACTGTGTGAGGAAAAGCTGGATAATCAAATGTTCTCTTTTTGCAAATGTTCTCTTTTTGCACACATACACACACATTTAATTTTGCCACTTGGGAGGATGCTATTTACTTAATTAAGATTAACATTACCATGGTAATTACTATGTGTCTAATCAGTAGCATTACCCTAACTGTTAAACAAGCTTTTAGCATTATATTTAGTGGTTTTCAGTGTAGGGGCAAGCATTTTGTGGCCACATGGGACGTGAGTCTCATCTTGCGACTCTGTAGCTTTGTCGCCCCCAGACACACACACATACACACACACACACACTAAAGCCAAGTCTTAACCCTAAAACTGCCCTGTAAACTTGTGGGGTCCGGGGGTACAGTGAGCTCCCAGTTCTTGGACCAAACAAATGTAGGTAAACAAGCCCACACAGACAGATGTTGAATTAGGTCATATTTGAACTTGACTTGAATTCATTCCCTGATCCCCGCTCACACATGCACTACAACTGCACTGATCCAGACACTACCGGGAGGAGCTGTATGTGTGAACATAAATGTCCTAATTAGTTGCCCTAGACTTAACCCTGCCAGCTCCCTCGTCCAAAATTCGAGTGAGCCACGGGTATGAATAGTGCAGGTCATTGTCCAGAACAAATGAGTGGGCGCATTGATGATGTTGCATGGTGTTTAACTGTTCTTTTCTGCTTGACTGTCTGTATCCTCTTTTGCTGATCGTTTCATTTTCATATAGCCCATCTGCCGATCGATGTCAGCTTACATGAGTTTCATTTTTTAACCTCCCATTATAATGCTTCTGATGATATGAAAACATCAGATTTCCCAACACATTCTCATTCGCAGGACGTCGAATACCAAAAGACATTTTTGCTTTGAGGGTCTGGTGCGTCTCATACAGCCACGCTTGGCTTTACATGGAAGTCACTTAAAAGCCTTGCACGTCTGCATGAGTTTCCAGGGGGCGTGACAATATGTTGGTATTTGAAGACTTGGGAATGAAAACGGGCAGGATTTCCACACAGTCAGAAAAGTAAAAGTGTAAGTCCTGCTCATAGTTCACTTATAAATTCTCAGCATGCCAAACAGGCAGAGTGGAGACTTAATTTTGAGACTTGGTTTGCATTGATGTAACATAACCACTAGTTGCCTAACCTTAACCCTAACCCTGACCCTGACCTTAGCCTAACCCTACCCTTAACCACTGACCCGAAAAGCAACCTTTTCCCAACAGGGGACACATTCAAAACAAGGTATAAACAACAAGAACATTATAAGAATACAAGTCTGTTACAGTGTGCCCAAGCTATTTCAGGCAGTAATAGTGGAGGGCAAAAACCTCCTTCTGAAGCATGTTTTTTGGCAGACTGTTTGTCTGTATCTGCTGCTTCTTGTCCCCAGTTAACTGTCTTTAGTCAGAAACATATCCCTGGAAGTAGGCTGAGTCAGAAACAGTCAAGCCACACATGCGCACATATAAATATATATATAATATTTTCACACATTATGTGCACAGATTGTTTTTTATGATGACGTTCTCAAGGTTTTTCCAATTTCATTTTAAATGCATAAGTGGGACCAGACTCTTTTCTTTCTCTCCTTTCTGCATCATCCTGTGTGTTCACCTGCGTTATTGCTTTTATGATTATCAGTTTAGAAGCTGTCATGAACAAAGTCACAATTGAAGAGACATTTTCTTTCATCACTTACTATCCCCTTGACTTGCCCGCACTTGCTTTACTATAGTGGAGTGGTATCTGTAGGAATCTGCTGATGTGGAATGGAATGGCAGGTGACTTAAATAGCCTGGTTCAAGAACCTCCCACGTAGATCAGATAAAATCATTTTACGAAAATATCTGCAGATCTGCTTTGAGACAAGTTTAATTTTAAATTTAAAAATTTAAGAGACAATTAAAAAATATTTTGAGACACACTAAACACATAAATGGGTGGTTGTGCAATGTCCTCATCATGCTCAGAGTGCTGTATCACTATTCTCATGATATGTCTTTTTGTTTCTCCTAACAATCCCCTTCTCTGCCCTGTCCTTTTATTGTATGCATGCCAGTACATGTTGAATTCATTCAGATGCCTAGGACAATTGACATTTTTAGCATAAAGTTTTCATGTCATGTGTATCCACCTGGCAAATGCAGCTGTAGGCTTACACTTGAAGCTTATTTAAAACTGCACTAATGGATGTATTTACATTAACAATGGATCAAATGACTATGAGTAATGTGAAAGGGGTCGCCTGTAATGATGAACGCACAGAGAATTATCACCCACTCAACTCTACAGAGCATTTTAGCATATTTCAGTTTACATCTATGGCCATTAGTCTTTTGGTTCACTCTCAGTACTCTCATCAGCCAGATTTCAGCCTTGGCAGGCAGCTGTTTTCAGTGGAAAAGCTCTGATAAACCCACTGCATGCTACCTGCCCAGCACCAAACAGCAGACAGACAAAGTTAGCCAATAGCAGGTGAGTATAATGCACCGTTAAGCCAGATTAAAAAGGCACATATTTTTCCCAGACGTTGGTGTGGACCAAAACAGATATAAAAGAGGGGTAAATGTTGGAGTTCAGATAAACATGACTCCAACTGAATGCTAATGTTATTCCGTGTCTGCTGGAATTGTAAATAGGCAGCTGTTTGCTGACACATTTGCTCTGCTACCCCTAAGTGGTTTCCTGCTTTGGTGTCCACCGGAGGTATTGTATCAGAAAAGATACTTTAGCAGACAGCCATGAATGTCCCTGCCCTTTGTCCCTCCATGGATCCAACCCAGGATTTTTTTTCCACCACCTGAAATTTAGCCTATCACAGTCATTTTAAAGATATAATAATTCTATAATAATTCAACCCATTCTCATCCTGACTAGTCCCATGCTGACATTTTGTAACTGCTCCCTTGGCAGCTCATACTGAAGCAGAAGGTACCCTTAAGCGGCTATTTAGACACAAAAACGGTTTGGGTGGGTTTAGGATAAGACCATGTTTGGGGTTACAATAACTACGTGACCTACATCACATGACATCACTGAAGCAACTTGCAAGACAAAAAGACACATGACAAAAGTTGGTTTCAAATGGGACATGAATCCTGCTCTCCTTCGTGAAAATCCTGTGTTTGTTTGAGCCATCCATCCGCCCCACCTCCTCCATGTACAGACTTTCTCCCTCTTTATACTAAGTCAAAAGGGTGTCTTATACAGGCGTGGATGAGTTTATACATTCACAACGCATTACAGCCCGATGGGCCTCCTTCAGTTCCTAACAAGTACCGTGCGCATCTGTATGAGTTGCTGAGGGGTGGTGACAAATTGTCATTATGTGATGACTTGGGAATGAGACCGGGCTGAACAATTCTACAGTCATAACTCTTTCTTGTTTAGATGAGAAGCTTCTAATGGACCTGGCTTGTAACTCATTCACAAATTTACGACAGGAAAACACAGGGGCCGCAAGCGCCTCGTAGTGCCACAAAATGCTGCCTGTTTCCCTTCTGTGCCATCTGCAACAATAGTTTCATGTCTGTTCTATTTTTTCTGTATGCCACAAGTGAATCTGGAAGGAAAACACACTGGTAATCTATTATAAACTATATAAATTACAGTGCATATAAAAAGTTTTCATTTGAGACACATTCACTGCACTCAGGTGATCTCCATTTCACTAATCGTGAGACTACTAGCACCAATTAGCTGGATCTCTGTTGAATTAGGTCAGTCACTTTAAAGGATGTGAATATTTATACAGTCACTTATTTTACATTATATATTTTTATTTAATTGACTTTTTTTGTCCTAAAAGCCAAATTGTATTGACCTTGATTCTATTTATTGAAGCAATAAAAAGGGGAAAACATCCAGGGGGATGAATACTTTTTATAGGCACGGTATATAAATCATCTGATTTAAATAAACGATGAAATTTGCATCCAGTGCTTGCTAACCCTTTTGAATTCTCTGCCCGTATCCCTGGACTTTCAATTCAACGTTTCTCCTCAATACCAAAATCTATGCATCCAGAAACAGTATTACTGCTGTTTGTGATTGTGTTTTTTAAATTATGTACTTATTCTTATCTAATCTTATTCTTAT
Organism: Lutjanus campechanus; assembly: GCA_027495735.1. Taxonomy (NCBI): domain Eukaryota; kingdom Metazoa; phylum Chordata; class Actinopteri; order Lutjaniformes; family Lutjanidae; genus Lutjanus; species Lutjanus campechanus. The sequence goes on from JAJHUR010082645.1 coordinate 54,145, forward strand.
TCTTGTCTCTCTGTCAGAACAGAGAGAGCAGACCCACCACAGCAAGGAAAGGCAAATTTATTTATATAACACATTTCATACACAAAGGCAAGCCAAACAGGGTACATAGGCACAAACCCAAAAAACAAATGATAAACACACACACAGGCTGAAGAGAAGCCCTTCCCAGCAGATCACACAAGGCAATGGTCCTTTTAACTTCATTGTCGCTTATCCAGGAGCACATACAGAGTACTACTACAAGCAGTTTTTAACTAGTTATGAAACAGTCTCAGTTTAATGCTGATGCCACTATTGATCCACATAAGCAAATGAGACCATCAGCAAGAAGGTTCTTCATGAAATCAGAAGAATTGAGCTTATGTTTACCTTTTCCCTGGCAAAATTAGAGTGAGTCATATGTTAGCCAGTTAAAGGGAAGGAGGAGAACATTTTTGTCCAGATAATTTTATTTTTCATGTATTTTGTGGTTACAGTGGTGGAAACACTATGACTTTTGTCCACAGGGGGCTCCACACTCAACAAAATATGAAACTTCCTCATCGCAGCTTTGAGTTAAAAATTCACGAGGTTTTGCCAAACCAGTTTCCTCACATGTGGACTTGCAGTTACATGCTGCAGCTGCTGTTACTTTTCATGCTGATAAGTGCTGCCGGTGGGAGTCTGCTGGAATTTCTGGTCCAAAACTGCATCTCTGAATTTGCTGCTCTGTAGCTGGATGTTATTGAATCGGCAGGCGCCTCACATCAGTGACAGTGTGTGTCCTTGTGTAGTCTATTTCTTCCACACATCCCCAGATATGCACACAGACTTAAACACATACCCCTGTTCCTCCAAAGACTCTCACATGCTAGGCGCAGCTGAAGGTCAAGTCGGTCGAGTAGATTACTTTGATCTTAAAGTCAGAGTGATGATTTGTCCTGGACTGAGGTCTGCAAGTTTTCATTACAGTATGCATTGTTCTCTGTGCTTTGTGGTTCACACTGTTCCAGGGACAGGACTGCTCTGCTAGGAAGAATTTGTCAGCTCCAGTTGCATTTATATGTAATTGGTCCTAAATCTGGCCCTGTCAGACTTGTGCTGAAGCCTAAGACCTTCTGAATAGCTCTCTTGCTCTTAGTTGTTTCTCATAGGACACTTAAAACCACTGCATTATTTGACAAACTGCTGTTTATTTGTTCATTTAATTGTCAGTGTGCGCGCATCTTCTTGTGTGTTGTTGTGTTCATGCATGTGTACGCTCTTCTGAAACAGTCTGTACTGGACCCAGAAGATAGCTGATAGCTCTCATCTGTCATGGCCACTTAGTATGCCTTCTCCTGAGTGTGTTCTCTTACCCCCTTGCACCTCTGTGTCAGGCTCTCGAAGACTGATAAACCACCACACTCTGTCCGACTACTGTACAATTTGTCTTAGTGCACAAATTACATGACAAAGGTTGGTGTATGTGTGTGAGTGACTTTCCCCTTATCTCTGTGTCTGTGGACATGCTCGAAGCAGTGGTGGAACAGCACTAGACTGTACTGAAATAATGGATTCAATTAAAGGTATACTATACAGCAGTTTCTTTCAAAACAATGTATAGACTCCTAAAAACATAATCTCTTTCAGTCATTACTTATGACCCACTAGAAGTGTGGGATGGTTGTATCTACAAAGACCCTGCCCTCTGCCTGTGTTTCCTTATTTTTCTTATTATTTTGCTGTGCTTGGGACGTTTTACCAACCCAAAACATTGGTATTTGACATCCAAGTATCCAAGTTTTTCTGGTGCATTTATGAACAGCTCTGACAAATCCTACTGATTCTACTTTTAAAGACAAAAGCATTTGGGTTCCATATGTGGCACTGCTACTTTTCCAAGTGTTGAAAAGTAGCAGTGCCACATATGAAACCCATTATAAAGTGTTTATATGTTGTAACTAATGGATTTATCAATGGTACAAGAGCATTGTTTTGGCCAGTTGTGAAAAATCCCTTTAACTTATTAGACCACATGACCACTGACCTTTCTGGAGAGAATTCTGTAATTCATTATAATTAACAATTTGTCAAGCAACCATGAAAGGATTGTCAACATTTTAATAGCTTTATTACCAAATAGAGAAGAAAAACACCAGCTAAAGGGCTTTTCACAACCTACTAAACCAAAAAGTGTTCTTATTAATGGTCAGGGCTCAACAACAAAGCTTGCCCATCTGCAGGGGCAAGTAAAATGCCATGCCAGGCAAGTAAATCTGGCATTATCTTACCCGAGGGAGCAAGTGGTAAGAAAGAATTATACCATTAAGAAATTTTGATAATCAATTAATTATTAAAGTTGTTTTTTTTAATGCAAAATGGTAGAAAATGCTTCTTTCAGACTCTCAAATATGGGGATTCCAGGTGTTTCTTTGTGTACTATCATATTAAACTGAATATCTTTGGCTTTTAGACTGACCAAACAAGACATTTAAAGACTTCTTGGACTTAACTGGGATGGACATTTTATAGAAGTTGCAAAACATGACAATTAACTTTAGTCTTTGTTGTTATTGATTGCCTCTATTAAATAAAACAATTTGTACAGGGGAAAGTAAAAACTGGCCTGGGGCAATAAGATTTCTGACCTACTTGAGGTCAGGCAAGTATAAAAAAAACACTGACGTTGAACCCTGGTGGCCTGTTTTCACTGTAACGCATTCATAAATAAGTAACAAATTCTATATCTGTTAAAAACAGTGCCTAATAGAAAGTGGCTGTAGCATTACTGGCAGTAAATCTGCATAGATGAGAGATTTTGTCAGTCTTGCACTGAAGGTGAGTACAAAAAATGTCGAATTAAAGAATGACTCAGGAGGAAGAAATCCATGCAAAAAGGCTGGTTTTATTAACCAAAGCTTACAATGAAACAGAGGAGAAAAACAAGAGACCTAGGGAAATTAACAAGGAGCAAATGAGGTGAAAAAATAACTGGAAACAGCGTCACAGCAAGCTGCTACCAACAACAACTCTCCCACAATCAGTGCCTGAGTGGCTTTACCTCTTTTACTTCTCTTGGCCCCACCCTAATTGGACCAAACTACTGCATGACAGTCAGGTGAACCAGAGGGGGAACTCCCCGCTGAACCTGACAACAGTAAACATTTGAATGCAACACTATTTCAAGGTGAGTAACTGTTAATGAACTCTTCCCCCTGGGACAGGTGTTCTCAAAAAATCTGAAAAAATTCAGGGAGTCAACATAAGATTGAGAGCCGCACAGGAAATCCCATGAACTTGTCATAGGATTTTGTGATTGGTGTTTAACATTAAATTCCTCGGGCACTGAATTCACCTGTTTGCAGATAAGGCAGATAATTTTATCTGTCTCCTGAGGTGCAACGAAGTAAGATTTTTTTTGCTCCTTAAACATAGCTTTGGTTGTTCTTTGGTGCCTTTACCTGCATTTTTTTGTTTCACACAGGACTCAGACCCCAGTGTCCTGAATGAACGTCATGTGTTTGCTTTAGTCACTCTTTATACTTCTTCTGTCATAGTTACTATGCCCACTAGAGGTCACCGCCGAACAATAAACTTAAACAGGTGTTGTAATAAAGCTGCTCGCACAGACAACCCTGATGCTTGTTTTCTTGGTGACGACAAGCTGATTTTAACAATGTTAACATGATACCAGATGATAAGATAGTGCCTATTCAGTCCAATGAGAATTGCTTGCCTGGTGAGTACTGACTGGGATAGAGTTGCTTGCAAAAATGTAAACCCACATTTCTGGTCATGAAAAGAAACACAACTTCATTTCCACATGGATATCAAGGTTTTTGGATATGCTTTTCTATGCTTTGGATATGATATATAAGGCAAAGGACGCCCTTATGCTAATCAATGAACGGCTGCATGCAAAAAAAGAATATTAGTGGAATATTCATTTTCATTAGCCATGTAAACACCATAGTATGAATATTGTCTACCAGAATAGGGGCAAAAAAACAAATGTTTTGTGCATGTAAACTTAGTCAACTTAGTTGAAAAGGGAAAATCTCATTTTAGAAAACAAGGTTACTCCAAGGTTAATATATACTGCACAAACTAGCACATAAACCTGCTGTTTCATTCATATCTTATTGATTAAATAATCAATAAACCAACTAATTGATGGTTCTACCATGTATGCAAAGGACAGTGATTACTGCAGAAAAATGTAAGAAATCTGGGCATGTAAAAAGGTACCTTTTCACAGTGGTACCACACCTTGCTATTACATTGTGAAAGGGCCAATGTGACATCCTGACTATAACCATTTCATTATGAATTTCCACCTTTCCAATTCAGTGATGCTGTCGAAAGTGATTACTATGTTTTCCTTGTAAGAAAACTCTTTCTTGGCTTCCCTTACGGGGGACAGGGGAGGGAAGCAGGCTGGCATGCAAAAACTTCCTCATTTTAACGTAACAACTTAGTCACGACATGGTGTGCAATAACTCTTAAGTTTGTTGGCAAAAAATCCAAGATTGTGCAAAAATCTATTGATTTGCAGCAATGAAAATACTTGCTTTAGCCTGGCACTTCCCAGGAAGTACAGGATGTTCTGTTTATGGTAGCAATGGATTGATGTCAACACAGATTCTGTTCTTTTGTTCCTTCGTATTTGTTCTGTCATCACGCCACATGTTTCAGCAGGAATCTGGGCACAGCATAATGTGGGTACATAACAATGAAGATGTAACGCTGGGATTTATCATAATCCTGATACTGAAGACGGATTTCACTGAAAGGAGCCACCAATCAAAATGTAAGGCATGTCTAGACAGATTCCCAAGACACTGGGATTCCTTGAATTAAGACTGTGGTATTTGGGTTTGGTTGGCTGTGTGACTAACTACTGTACTTTGCGACAAACGTCCCTGTGAACAACCAGCATTGGCTCATGTGGTCACCTTGGGTGGGGTTCTTTTTTCCATGAGTGGAAATCAAGTAATATTTGTCTTTAACACGCCAACAGGATCTGTCGACCACCGCTGACATTCCTACACCTCTATTTGGGTTTACACACTCTGTTTCCTCCCCCTCTCTTGTCTGTCCTAAATTCTCTGACAGGAAATGTTTTACTCTATTTGACTTTGAACACTCAGCACAGACACAGACACATTGTCAATCTTACCTTTTTTCCGTTCACTCCCAGTGCTTCAGGGGACTACTACTATTTGTATTTTCGGTCACACTTTATTTTATAGTCCACAAAGAAGACACTACAAGCTGTTCTTTGTATCAAATTAGACAAAAACTAGAAACATGTTCTTTATTTAACAGTATTAGACACTTACTAGACTTCATTAGAGGGTAATTAGGGACAAATTACAACAGAAGTGAACTGTAGATCTACCAAGTAAAGGCCACAATTATAGAGGCAGAGGAATATTTTATCTTTAGATGAATGCACAGACTCATTGTAATACTGCAAGCCAGCTATTCCCAAGCTTAAAAATGCCACAGCCCAATTTGAAATCTGAAAATCTTCTGTGGTCCACCCAAACTTTTAATCACAACTCTGATCAACACACAAGACTAACTGTCCCAATGATGAGATATAAGATACATTCCTGTCTTAATGCGGTCATCAAATTCAGTGTAACATGAGTTTTAAGTAGATCGTAAATATTTTATGGTCATTTCAATCTTACAAAATTGACACTTGACAAAAACATTTTATTTACTTACTCTTAATGACCTCTCATGGCCCACCTGCAGTACCTTCACGGCCCATTCCCACTTTTGAAATCACTGCTGTAGGCAGATAATGTGATTTGATTAAAGAATTAATCATCCGTCTTGGCTTCTTTGCCAACTGTATAGGACCAGTCAAAGAAGGTGTGTCTCAAGCAGCAGATATGTGGTTTAACTTTAGTTTACAACGCAGTTCTGTCACAACATGTCCCTAATTACCCCTTAATAAAGTCTAATAAAGGTCTAACAGTGGAAAATAATACACTTTATTTTATAGTGCAGTTTTGTTGCAGTGTGTCCCTAACCCTCTAAAAAGTCTCATAAGAGTCCAATACTGTCTGATAAATAACACATTATTTATAGTTTTTGTCTAATTTGATATAAAATATGTCTTGTTACATCTTATTAGGGTACTAAAATAAAGTGTGATTTTCCATCTTCCTCAAAGTTTCAGCAGTAAGAGAGCTTATGACGAGCAGTGGAAATTATTCAGCGAATAAGGTCAAGGCAGCATGAAGGTGAAGCACACAGCAGGCTGCTCAGAGAGACTTGTTAACACTAACTACTGAGAGCTGTCCTCCTCTCCGACGTCTCTTAAAGGGTTGATCTGGAAGTGGCTTTGGTGCTTTATGTAAAGCCACTGCCCTCTAATGTCCTATAATGAAAGCACAGCAACATCCACTAGAAGCAGTAAACCCCTGCGGTGAAACATGCTTGTTATTTTTAGTGATGTTCAAGAGAAAGATTTTTTTACGCCAGCCAAATTTTTCTAACTCATCTCTGTCTGAGATGCGCAGTGGATTGGAAAGACCAAGATTGAAAACATACTTCCCCAAGATAAAATCTGCTGCCAGTTGACTTGCTGGGGAGTTGTTACACTTCCACAGTGTTTTGAAGAGCGCTCTAGTTTGATAGCATGCCTGCTTGAAAGGTTTTTTAAAAGTTTGCCCAGCCGTGCTTGTCAGCAGTGTTTGGATGATAGCCAGGCTTAGTGCACAGATGTCAGTCAAGAAAACCTTTAGACCCAGGCTCAATCCCATATGATCTGTTTGTTTTGGATAATTCAGACATTTAGCTCTAACACGCCTAATGCACAAATGTTTATTTAATGAACAATCATTTTTCATAATTTACTCCTCACCACTTTGCCTTTCTGCCTCATTTCAAGTGGATGTCTTTTTTTCTGAAAGGCCCATTTGATGGTTGAGTTCAAAAGAGTTTATTCTAAAAGTGGTGCCAGACATACTGCAGTTTACTTTAATTCCTGTGACAGTGAGCCATGTATGCTGCCACTCTCTGTCTGCCTTTCTATGGTTATTGCATCAGAGGAATGAATGAGAGCGTGGTAGTGAGATGGGGCCCAGAGGGAAAAAGAGGTACTAATGGGCCCTTAATGAAAATCTCTAGTCTGCTCATTAATGTAGAAATATACACACATCATGTACAAGGGCAGGGAAGGGAAACAAGACTCAGCACTTGCACACACACACCAAAAAACAGATGGTTTTGTCACATCGCCTCCCTGTTGCACTCTCCTTTTATCTCCTTCCTCTTCAGTCTCTTAATACCGTCTTTCACTCTAATAACAAAGAAGAAAATTATAGTTTGTCATCATCAGTTTCTCTGCATTAATTCTCAAGCTATATACTGTAGGAATGCCATATTGTTCCCTATGTAAGCATCCAGGTAAATCATTCTGGACCGGTTGTTTTCTTGCCAGATCTTTCCTCCTTCTACAAGTAATTGATTCCATTAAGCTAGGCATGCTGGAGGAATTCATTATGCTGATTAGTGTGGCGCGGGTTGTTGGGATGGAGGTTTGGGGATCATGGAGAGAGATGAAAAAAACAGCAACAGAGGGCTAATTTGTCATATTTCTTCGCAGTCAGATGCCTCGACTATTTCTGTCCTTGGAGGACTGGAGCACTGACCCACCTGAAGCTGCACCAGAGCCTCTGCAGTCAGTCAGTCAGTCAGGATGTGCAGAGAGACACCACTGTCCTCGCATAATACCATCAGGGTTACAAAGCCACAGGAAAGCAGACATGAAAAGACAAGTATGTTGTTGTCTAGTTCAGGTATGTTCAGTTTGCACTGGCTTTGGGCAATATTTTGGACACCTGCGTCCTCTTGAGTGATCCATTATCCAGAACTATGTCTGACTCGGGTCCAGCAGGCCAGGTTTTCCACAGTGCAATAGGTCCATCTGGTGGACAAATCTGAAACTATGCCAGACCTGGTAATATTTAAAGGACAGGTTTGCAATTTTTCAAGTCCATCTTAAAACAATAGTCAGATACAGGCCAGTACACAGAAATAGCTTTTGCTTGCTGTTAGTTTTCCTCCTGTTCACACTGGCACTAAAGACCCTTCCTAATGCGCTTGCAATGTAAGTGACAGGGCACAAAATCCACAGCTAAAATGGGGCTTCAGTAGTCAAATTCTTTGTGATTCTTGGATTGTATTTCCTAGTTCAGCAATGGGACAGTAACACAAAGAGGAAATTCTAAAATTAAAAGACGATGTAAATGTCCAGTGTGTAAGACTTAAGGGGATCTATTGGCAGAATATGGTAGAAATGGAATATAACTGAAAACTGAAAAAATCAAAAACTGGCATGTGAGTACTGAGTATTGTCTTAAGACAGACTTGAAAAATGTGAATATATCCTTGAAAGGCAATGGTTGCCAATAATTTTAGCCTCCAGCGCATTAAAACAAAGCGATGTCTACTTGTAAAAATGTGATTTTTATGCTTTTGTATCCTGTAAACAACCTCAGTTTGATCTTGTGATTGTGGGGTTCCTGATGTCCTGTATGGGGACCCTGATAGCTTCTGAGAAAGGGGTAAGGAACAAATAACAAAATGACTAATTAATTACTTGTTAAATAGTACTCTTGGAATAGTGATTACCTTTATTGCATATATTACAAAAAATATTTACTATTATTATTTACTTATTATACACTGTACTTTGTATATTTGTGCCATATACTGAATTATTTATTTATGAACATATCATTTATTACTTATAAAATTGTGTCACCCTATACAATACCCATCTGACACCTAGCTGTAAAACTTTACTGGGAATGTACCTTTACTTAACAAATTTGTATATTTTTACTGATTATCTTTGTACTACATTTGTATTTATACATCAGTAATCCCTATATCTATAAATCCAGTCATGAACTGTGAATACTGGACTCCCACTCTGAATAAAGTATTTGAAATAAAGTTAATGAATGACATAATGCAGAATTCTTTAAAAAAAAAAAAAAAGAAAAAAAAAAAAAAGTATTTTAATTATCAAATTCCACACAACTTTACACTGATGTTCACATTCATGCATGCATTAATAATTAGAATAGCAACATTAGATACAAGCTAATTACATAAATCTTTGTTTGGTACTGTATCTGTATATTATGAAGAAACAAACAAACAGACACATCTTCTCATTCAATGTTTTTTTATTGTTATTATTTTTCTACATTGTTGATTAATTTTGGAGACATCAAAACTATGAAATATTCAATCATATGAAATTATGAAGTAAGAAATATGTTTTATACTTTAAGACTGTTGAAAAATAAAACAAAACAAATTTTTAAAAAACTCTAGCACACTGTCTTCTGCCCTTGTAATTGAAGAAAAAATGACATTGCTGTCATTAGATCTTTGATTGCAAGTGCTGAAGTGCACGAGAGTCTTTTTGCTTTTCATTGTCGACCCATGTTCTTCTTCTATGTACCTGTCAACTAACAAGTGTGAATCTATAATATCAAAGAGCAAAAAACAAAGGAGCCACATTTTGCTTTGATGACAGCTTTGTATACTTTTGGTAAAAACTGAACCACCTCATAAAAAAAGAAATAAGAAAAAACATCAAGTGTGTCCAGACTTTATATACAGGGGTAGCTTGAAGTATGTCACATCAAACAGATGTGCACATGCCTAGATGCATGCACATATTGATGTACCATTTTACTTTAATTGCTAACATTATCACATCTTACAGTTTCTTACATACCTGTTTACTTTTTGTAATTAAAAGCCAAATAGTCACATCAATTTTGCAAAAAGAAATTGTACCTCCATTCTACCTCTTTCCTCAGGCTGTGAGACTCAACACTCCAGTATGAATCATAATTTTATTTTTCTGATTTATTATTTAAGTAAATTAACCTAATTTTTTAAAAAAGCAAGCTACATGCAGAGAAAAACAGTGCACATTTAAATATACCCCCGCCATAGTTCACCACAATCTTCATCATTCATCTTCATCATTTTCATACTCATTAAACAATAATGACCCCTGCATCTGCATTTTTACTTGTTTCTCTTTCTCACTTTTCTTTGTTAAAAACATATTGTGGGTAGCCAGGAGTTCATGACTCATGATGTGTTGACTTCTAGTTTGTTCCCACTATAGCTTCAGTTCTAACAGCTGCATGACAGTTATTCCAGCTCAATGAGGAGGAAAAGGGTTTTGCAAATTCAAATCAGCTTAACTCTCGACGAAACTTAATCTGTGAAAAACTCTGGAAAACCTGTAGAGATGATGTTCCTTACTTGCAAAGTGTTACCTGTCATAAGTTCACCTCAGCTGAATTTGCATAGAAGTATTTGTGGGAGGAAGGCAGCCACTGAGTGGTCATTTTGTTACTGCTGGATATTTCCCCAATAAAAATCATTGTTACCTAGAGGGATGTGTGATGCAGTTTGGCTCACTGATGAGGATGTCACCTTCTCTTAACCCTCTCACAGTAGACCATTAGTCACTTTTGCAACTCTTTTGCAAAAGATATGAAATAAATAATCAAACTGAACTTCAGTGTGTGTTTCTGTGTGTCTGTGTATACCTGCATGAGAGAGAGAAAGAGTGGAAAGCAAAAGGTGTTTGTGTATGACCAACTCCAGTCAGTGTTTCCGTGGAAACAGGTACTGTGAATTATACAGTAGGTGGTCTGACATGACTTTCTGACAGTCAACTTGGCTTGGCTTGGAATGGCACCCACACACACATACATACAAAGAAACAAATTCTTACATTCAGCATCATTTTGCCAACACTTTCTATTCCTGCTGTTTTTTTATTTTCATGTAAAGAATATATCAGTAAGAAATTGAAATGTGCTCAAAGGTATGGCCTTCAAACATAGTGCCTCATGTATTATAGATGACAGCTCCTGATGTGCACAAAGATGTGTGCTTACTCACACATGCACACACACACACACACTGTCACAGACATCAGTGTGAGTGTGCTCCTGTAGGCTTTACAGGAGCACGCTCACTTTGTGCACATTTGTGGACAGAAACACCCGTGCACATAAGTATTCATGCCCAAATGTGTGGCCAAATTATTTCGAATTTTATGCTCTACTTGTATTTACATCTGTGAAATTAACTGTTTTGATTTTTGGCTGAACTTTTAAATGATAATATTTATTGACTTATTTGAAATTTAGATGCTGTAACATGGGAGTATCCTGCTGGCTCAGTTGGTTAAGATGCAAATCTGACTGCAACGTCTCAAGGTTAGACTCTGGGTGGGGACTTTTGTTGCATGTTAACCGCGTTGACAATCCTCTTGCATTTTCTGCCTTTATTTTTTATTAACTTTAACAAATAAAGGCATAAATGCCAAATAACAATCTTGACAAAAGGTGTTTTAAAGTCCAGTTTAATTAATGCACAAATAATTCAAAGACCAGAATCAAAGTCAGATTCAAAATACACAGTTCATTTAGCTGAGTTTTGGTTTTTCATACCACTGTTATATAATAATAAGTATAATATGATCATAAATAATAAATCTGCTGCTTGTTGTTGTTTGTTTTAAGTCACATTCAAATTTAAAATTCACTTTTAGATAACAAAAGTGAGACTGTTTTACATGCTGTAGCATATTGTTTAACATCAGAGTGAACTGTCAGGTCGTTACACTCCATCTCCAGTCAGCTCAGTGGAGTGGGCGGATTCGAAGGTCTGGACGCAGACAGATAATATTTGAAAGTGTCCTGCAAGAGCCTTTTGTCCAATCTGTTGTCTTGTTTTCAAAACTCTAAACACAACTGGGACAACATGCACCTGTTGTGAACCATAAACACAATTCATGCTGTTTTCACAGAATATGCAGCCAATTAACACATTTCTAAAATACTTACATTTTCTTTACATACATTACCTAGTACCAAAATTATGGATCTTTCTTGTATTATTTACAAAGTCTTGCACATAGCATGTCAGGAATGAAAACCTATTGTTAAAGTATGAAGCTGCTACTTCTGCAACAATAGCAACTCAAAAGCTATGGTTTTCCCAAGTGTTCCCAAGCTTGTGTAGCAATACAGTAAGAAATAAAGGTATTGACAGCAAAAATGTGCTCCAAACAGATTTTTTTCTTTGAGAACCCATATAACCTTTTTCCATGAATAATTTATGTCTCCTCTTTCTGTTTCACAGAGTAGCCTAACACAAAATACCTTGCCCCTGTGCCTGAGAAAGAATATATCAATTTGAAGCTGCATGAATCAACCTTGTGCCACTAGGAGGCAGAAAACAGCCAAACAAGCTGGCAGACAGACAGCCATCATATCCATGGCTTATAGACTAAATATCTAAACTTGATTTGGCTGATTCATTTGCAAACAGCTGCTTACTTTCACATCCAGCAGACCCAGAGGCACATTCAATGTATTGTTTATGTTCAACTTATGAATTTAAGTTTAATATCCATTCTCCTGTCAGCTCTGTTTTGGTCTTCACCAACTCATGGAAAACCAGTCTTACTCTACTTAGATTTGGCTTGTTACTCGATCATGATCCAGCAGTGTACAGCCTTTTATTTCGCAAAGCTCTTGCTAATGACTAGTTAGCTAATCCAAGATTTCTTCTTCTTCTTCTTCTTCTTCTAGTTCTCGGTTACGCTCTCTTTTTCACTATGCAGCTTCCCCTGTCAATGTCTCCTATGGTCTGTTCACCTCTCCCATGATAGAAACTGCTGAACCTGGGTCTGTTGCGCACTCGCCCAGATCTGGTTCAGGGGCCCATCCAAGCGCCGCTCCCCACCACTTTCCCCACAGTTCCACTCCCAGACTGAAAACCTCCTCATCCCAGTGGCCCATACTTCCTGTGCTAGTGGTGCAAACAGCAACACTCTGCCAGTGCTTTGAGTCAACTAATGGGATCCCTAGTATCATGGCTACCTGAGCTAACAAGCTAACAGCAGCTACTGTTAGCAACAGTTAGTGTTTACTTTAGCAACGGGTAAAGCTACCTGTCCATCACGAAACTCAAGAAAACATTTGGTCCATAAAATATGACCCACTTTCAGTAAAATCAGTGACATAGTATCTTAGTGTAGCGCACTTCTTACAGAAGATCATAGCCACTCAATTTTTATAGGCCTTTGTATTTCTTTTGGAATTTCCATCTCTCAGGACATGGAAGTAGTTTTGGGTTTCAAGAGGTACCAGGCATTTGGGGTGTAGAGCGCTTCAAAAAAAAAAGCAAAATGATTTTGAGACAGTTATTTTCAGGTAAAATAGTTGCATAATGTTGCTTTAAGTCAGTGGTTCCCAAACTTTTTCTGGCATGCCCCCCTTCAGAGGCTTAAACAGGTTTATAACCCCCCACACACACACACACACACACACACACACACATTATCAATCATTAACAACATTTAGGGAGGGAACTGATAAAAAAAGAATCCAAGTCAGTGGAGTAAAGGTAAGAATGATTGTATCAGCAAACTCTTGTTTGTGTATTTCCCCTACGTAAATTACATTCATAACTTTATTTCACTCCCATGGTCATCCACACACACACACACACCTCCAACCCCTCCACAGTGGCTCTCTATTTTTAGGACCATGCTCTTTTTCACCTCCACTGCATCAAATATGTTTTGGTTCTCAAAGTCAATCTTATTCTAAAAGCAGCAATTAAACAACCCTAAGATGTGCTGGTTATATTTTGCTGCACCCCAAAGAGCACCTCAGCAGAGAGTTAAGGGTTGAGTCATTACGAATTCATGGCACTAAGTATTCCTCCACCTTTCCTCATTCAGTTTTACTTCTCTCCTTTATGCAAATATAATCTTCCATTCTGTTTCTGTCTCTGTGTCAAGTGCTGCTTCATTAATATTTGATGTGACTTAGGATAATGATGCACTTAAAATCTGTGTGTGCATGCTGTGTGTGTTTTTGTCAGTGTGTGTGTGCAGGTGTGGGTGGATTCGTGTTTGGTGGGAGAGAAGGGGAGGAGGTGTGGGGGACTCCAGCAGTTCTACAATTTAAAGTTACAAACTGTGCTGGATGTAGGATGCACCACCAGAGGCCAGTAAGCAACAGAGAAATGTCAGTGTGATTTGTGAAAACATGTATGCAGATAATAGAAGCACATGTACAACACAGTGCATTATTAATGTAGCCTACTTGAAGGTATTTATTCAACATATTACAGTCATCTATCATTGATTAGCTGCTTCCATTTCATAGCCGAGATGAATTGAGGCAGAGACTCAATGAGGTTTTACTTCACAGCCTTCCCATGGTTTCATTTTCATTTCCAAGCCAATATTACAGATGAATGATTTATTAGATGATGTTGTTACTCTCAAATCAAACTCTCGCTTCATTAGTTTGAGTGTAATTTCGTTTGGCTTCACGAGAGTCCATTAAATGTTTATTGAAGTAGATGCAGCAATGAAAGTCGACACTGTGATGAAAATGTCAGGTTTTAGTAAACACCTTCTCTGTGTTAACACGAGAACAATATCGGTCATCATAACAGGCCTCGTTTCACAGATTTAATGTGCCGTAACTCTCTACAAAGGCACCGCAGTCTGAAAGGAATGGAAAGTTCTCTCAGTGTTTATCAAACAGGTTTGCACAAGGTAAACTCTGTTTATCCTTAGAGCAGGAACATCTGGATGTGCGTCAGTCTGCAGATGGAGAAATATATTTCTTTGATCTAATTTTACTTAGTAGAAATTACAGCTAGAACATTTAATGTCGTGCTGCATTGCTTCTGTTTGTGATTCTGCTCTTGACATGTGAGCCATGTCTGGAATTTTAACATTAAAATACCACAAGTTAAATGACATTGCAGAGCAGTGGTTCTCAACCTCAGGATCGGGACCTAAAAGTGGATCACGGGATGATTTCCAGGCTCGCCAGATGGTTGTGGAGAATAAAGTAAAATATTGCATCAAGTAGCAAGGAATGAGAGCCAGAAAGCAGCTCTCTGTACTGTCAGCCCCATAATGACATTCAGCATAAGGGACAAGCACTCAATAATATGTAAAATACAGCTGCCTTCAAGAAATTTAACAGCCACCTCATTAACATTCAAAACTATAAAGCAGCACTAAAATTACTATTACCAACATAAACCACCATGTTCTGAACAGACATAAACACTAACAAAAACTAACATTTGCATTTTCTAACAAATTACTCAGTCCAGCAAGCCTAATGGGAAACGAGGTCCATATTTTAAACTGAGAAAATATTTTTTACATTACATCACTTGTACCAGTGATATAATTTAGAATAGATTTTATTGAGTGTGTTTGCGAGAGTCAGTGATATAACTTGCCTTAGAATAGATTTGAGTGTGTTTGTGAGAATCCGTGATATAACTTGCCTTAGAATAGATTTTATTTAGTGTGTTTGTGAGAGTCAAAGTGTGCATGCATGAACAGCTTTTTCATTTTGGTGCATTCATGCCACAGCTCTGTGTTTAACCAAGCGGCTATAGTCAGTTTTGTTAGCTATTACATGGTACGGCTACAATGGAGCAATTGTTTTTCAGAAAATGAATTCCATCTCAAGACTCAGGTCAACAGAGACTGGACAGGATAAGATCATTAAAATCAATAAAAAAAAATTAAATCAATCAATAAAATCATTACAATTCAAATCAATTCTAAAACGCACAGACAGGCAGACATTTTTCACAGTAGTTAGATTGATATGATATTGTAAATACAGATGTTTCCAATGATTCAAATTAAGGTCCTGTTCCATTTAGTGTAACAGAGCCTTTGCTGTAAGCCATCATACATAATAGCAGGCCCCTGACTCTGTTTGACCTGAATTGAACAGGACCTTATTTAGAAACACTGGTAGCATCTGTGTTTACTATTTCATGTCAAAATAGCTGCTATGAAAAAGGTCCATTGTGAGGAGTCTAGCAGAAGAATTTTGAATTATCCTAAATCTGGAAGGATTGTTCTTATTTAAGTATGAATTGAGTGAGTTTCAGTAATTTTAACAGAATGTGATGAAAACATGAACAACAATTACCAGGTTTGAAGAGGACAGAAAAGGTCGGATCTTGAACATTATGCATAACTGAAAGAAACAAGACTGAACAACTGTTTTGACATGCTGACTGAAATTTGGATTACTATTTTTTTAAATATATACTGAGATTTCCACAGGTAGAGGTGACACTGGTGGAGAATAAACCATGTTGTGCAGTGATGTCATTATGTGAGTAGTCTGGGCCTGTGATAACAACTTTGTACCTGTCTCTATTCTTTCATTCATTCATTCTCATTGGAGGAAATTATTTGACAGCCAGCTTTGACTTTGTTTTGGTATTCACTAAGTGGTTAGTTGATTGTTAGTGCTGGGGTTGAAAAGAGACATAAAGCCGTGTGTCATCTGCATAAAAATAGAAAATATTATGTTTGTAGGTAATGTGTCTTATAGGAATGTAACAGTACACTGAATCTGGATTGATATATCAGTTTACTGTTCAATGACCCAGTATGATCAACACAAAAAGAAAATCATCATCTTTAAAGTACAGCTTTTATTTTGAAATTCCTATGGCATGTCTGTGTCACACATGTTCGAAGAGTTCAGTCATAAACTTATCAAATCATAATTTAGTTGCTTCTTATGAGTTGGAGTATGGATTGTGATGAATGGACAAATTATATTGTGTGATATTGATCACAGGTGGCTGAATTGAATCGAATTGAAATCACATCGTGGCAGACTTTGTGATATCTGCAAATATTTTAAAGTTATCCAGAGAATGAAGTATAAAACTTGTGATTTACACCCCTATGGTCCTGTAATGGTAATATCTACATGGAGAAAAGCAGGGGGGCAAGGACTGATCCCTGAGGTACTCTATAAATTAAAGTTGAGGACTAGATTTTCATTTTTGCATTAGGCTTTTAGTTATGGCTATGTACAGCAGCAATTGCAAGTTTGCCTTAACAGTAACAAAATTAAGTGCATATTTTGAGTAATAATCACAGGTATTGTAACATTTTCTTCACTGTTGATACCATGGAAAATATTCAAATATTTCATTATGTAAAGTTTTGTTATGAGAATGCACATCTACGCAGGCACTTTCTGCTTATATGAAGACTTTACTACCTTTGTTACATCTTCACCTACCTGGTTTTTCATATTCTTTCAGTGATTCTTTCTGTGTATCTTCCTTTTCCATCTCTTCATCTAACTACCTTGATATAAAATTTATTTTCAGTCTCTCCTGTATGAAGAGATGATGGGATGTGTTTTGACAGAATCTTAGTTTATCATATTTTCTATCAGATCCTGTTTCATAACCCTATCCCTATTCCTCACCAGTGCACTTCTCTAATGAAAACCTCTGCAAAGCTGCACTCTCACCTTGTGCCTTTTTGCATGCACACATGAACTAACTATTGCATGCAGTATGCACAAACGCACACACAAAGTAGGTCACCTTGATGTGTGACGCTGAGCTCAGCTGGTGTATCTGTGTGTATGTGTGTGTGTTTGTGTATATGCACCTTTGTGTATTGTGTTTTGTCCTTTGATGTTCCTCTCTGTGTCCTCATGGCCCCAGAGAGAGTCTAGTCATTAGAGTGGCTGTAAGTCACTTAGTCTAAACTCTAATTCAGTTGCAAGACCTGAAGTCGGATGCACTTACAGTCATGTTTGAATTCACGTCAATACATGTTGCACAACGCTGACAGAGGTGAGCATCCTCAGATACCATAGTTATATCATACTGAGTGACAACATGATCGAGGGTTGTAATAAATAAGCAGGCAGCTGTCATCGTGCAGACCCATGTGTGCATTTGCATAAAGGGCATGAGTCCAAAAATCTATCACCAGTGATAAACAGAGCACTGCCTGTGGAGTATTATTTCTATCTATGGACCGCCATGAGGATAAATGGTCACCCATGAACCGTACAAACAAACTGAGGAGTCCTTCAGCTTGAACATCCTTGAACACCACAGGGAAGGATGAGACAAGGCCAATTCCACAACAGGGTATAGGATTTACGCACAGATAAAGACATGGACACGGACACAGGCTCCACTTGCACACAAACTAATCTGCCTCTGTCCAGCCACAGGGACACATTCTGTTTAATTGGGGTTTTTCTCTAGCTGGTTGAATCTACCAGTGTTGTTCCTCTGACGTGCTTTAATGTTGTATCTAATAAAATTATCACTCTGTTTTAATTACAACTTAATTATTTGTTAAAGTATCATTTAAAATGCATGCCTCTGGTGACTAACAGGTTTATGTTTTTCTATAACACAGTGTCCATTCGGATGAGTCAAGCAAGGACAACTTTCTTTTGAAGTACTTCATTGCCTTGAATGTGTCCTCTGCCCTCTTGGCTCATGAGGACGGCTCCGCTCTGACAGCATTATGGCACACAGGACTAAATACAAAGAGACATCCATGCACTTACAGTAAACTGGCTGTTTTCAGTCTGGCTCCCCAGGCGTCCAACCTACACAGTCACAAGATACCACTCAAATGTTATTTAATTTATTTTTCCCTTATTTTAGCCCTTTGAATTTTGTTTCCTGACTCGATTAAGCTGAAAAGGTTTCGCAAATGGAACAATGAAAGCCAATCTGCTGGCTCGCACAGACACAGCCTGTTTGTGTAGATGGGTGTATTTGTTTCCAAATGGAATTAACCACAAAATGATGGGTCACTTACACACAAGTACAAATCTGCATTGACAGGACAAAAACTCTTTAAAGCTATATTAAAATGCCTACAATGCTAGACATATGTTACACATTTTGTTGAGTTGTGTACCAACATTGTCCCAAATGTTCAACAATGTTCAAATGCAGATAAATTTGTCATTTATAAGGTAATGATGCATTTACTGCTAGCTGTTGCTAGTTACTAGTTGCTCTATCAAACACAGGATCAGATATGTCAGAAGGTGAGGAAGGAAGTCTGCACAAGTCAGTCACGTCAGATAGATTTTCATCAGCTATGGTGGTTGTTTAAAAGTGAAAATAACAACTCCCATGACCCCACACTACTTCACGATAATGTCAAACTACGTCTTCTGTTATTGTTTCCTGTGATCCAGAGCGGCATTATTTACATATCATGTATTTAAAACCTTTGGTAAAACTGAACAGTGAGCCTTCTCTTATAAAAATAATTGGCTTGATTCCACCAGTTACATCTGCGTTGCGTTACGTCTGAGTTGCATTACTTCTGCACCTGGTCGGCCAGAGCTGATAGCCGCCATTTTACTCAGTGCTTGTGACTCCACCAGATGTGCTGCAGGGCGTCCCAGAAGAGGTTCTCCACTCTGCTCCACTTCAAATGTACACTGCGTCTATTTTTCACAGATACCATGTGGGCAGGAGGTCAGACACAGGTCACACCACTCAATTTTCAAAATAAAAGATGCAGACTTGCGATCATAAACACATTAACTATAGCCTACTCATCTGTGGTAAGAGCACAAAAATCAAGGAAAGAGGACCAAATCACCAAAATCTGAGCAGCAAGTCATTATCATCAGGTGGGCAAAATGCTCTGCTTCTAAAACACTGCTTCTAAAACAGATCAAAATTATGTCACAGATGTGCCATGCTCAGCAGAATCAATGGTTAAGTTATTAAATAGGTTATAAACACTTTATAAATCATTCATAAGCTGTTACAACACACTAGATAAAAAGACCAACAGTGACCTATTGTATTGTTTGCCAAATAGTGGCCCACATTTATCTGCTTTGGCTTACTTTTTCATCTGCATCAGCAGCATTTATACCTGTCAGCTTCATCAGATGTTTGATAATAAGTTACTAATATTTTACCACCATCAACACATCTTAATCATTTTAAAGTTTCATTGAGCATATTAAATTAACATATCAAAATACCAGATTCATACACCAAAGCTTTGACAATCTTATTTACCTTGGCATTTTCAGCATGCACTGTTTTACCCTTTACAATGGGGCTCCTTTTGTCATTTAAATAAATATTAGTAACTCATTAGTAATATTAATTAGTAGTGGGCCTAAGCAGTCAATAGATGAAAACTATGCTATAACTTGTTTATAACTGTTTATTAATGATTTATTAAGTGTTCGCAACTTGATTAATAATCTAATTATAAATCATTTATTAAAGATGCAACTATACCAAAAACTCAATGTACAGTAATACCACGAAAACAAGTCGATGATACAATATTTATCACGTATTAAAAAACAAGGAAAAATGACAACTTAAAAAAGTCCTTTATTAAATATGAATCGAGGCTTTTTGTGTGAAATTCGTTTTTCCTTTTAACTTAAAGTGTTTCTGCTCACCTTCTTTAAAGCTGCTACAAGGAACTTTTGTATTTTGTTGATTTTGGAGGCTCCTCCGGACAAACGTGGTAGTGTTTCCATCACAATAACTACAAAATATAACGTCAAAAATAAAATGATCTCTACCTATGAAAATGCAAAACAAAGAATGATTAATGTGATTTCAAGGAGACTCCAGCCTGGTGGCAGACATTAATAAGTAACAGTCCGTCTTCTCGCAGATGGGTAGTCTTATTGTAAAGTGGTACCAAACCGTCTTTTTTCCTCATTCAGTTGTGGATAAAGGTCCCTCACTCAGAGAGAGAAAGGGGAGGGGGTGTTAGTATTTGGCATGACCTGAGGAAAGGGTCGAGCCAAGCCACAAATGAAAACGCAGCCTGATGTATCGGACCAGGCTGCCTTTGGCCCAACCCCAAATGAGACTACCGTGAGAGGAGACGGTGATGACGACAGCGCGTAAATCGGCAGCTGGAACCAAGAGGAGCTCTGGTTGCGCGGTTTGAACGGTGAACACAAGCGCTTGGCAGCACGGTACTGGAGTCTCCTCATCCAAGGGACCAGGGAAGCTTTGGTTAAACGGAGTAGGATGTTGCTCCATGTCTCTCTCATCATCTCCACTGTCTGATTTCTTATAGAGATGCCATCCTCACATCTTTCCAGCGCGGTAAACTTTGCAGCCTAATGACTCCGATTTGACCCATTAAAAGTGCCAAAAGAGACGGAGAAGTCCTCGAAAATGTCCACGACGCACAGTCTGAGCTCCCCGGCGCCCAACCAGAGCTACCTCTTCACGGCCACCTACGAGAAGACAGACCCCGCGGGGGTGGAGAGGCAAGTCCGCCTGCTGCTTTTCGGCTTGTGCGTAACCATCGCCGCGGCTACCTTTATCGGAGGTGTGTATTCGCTGCTGTCTCTCCTCCGGATGAGGAGAAAAACGTCCCTGTGTCTCATAGTGGCATCCATGTCGGTGGACGACTTGCTCAGTGTGGTCCCTCTGTCCCTGTTCATGCTCCTGCAGTGGGAGAAAGAAGGAGGTGGAGGGTCGGGCAGCCTGTGCACTTTATCTGGACTTCTCTACGTGTTCCAGGGGGTTTCCAGCAATATGAAGGCTTGTCTTATTGCAGCCTATACTTTTTATGTCACCAAGAGGTTTGGAGTGCTCCAGTCTGTCCGCCGGCCCCTCAGGGTGATGTGGGCCATCGCCGGTGTGTGGGCGGTCAGCCTGGCCGTCAGTGTGTTACCTTTGTGCGGATGGGGCAGCTTCACGCCGGCCTCTCTCGGTTGCTTCCCAGAGAGCGATAGTTTTTATATCGTGCTGCTTTTCTCTTTATACTCCCTGTGTTTCTGCGGCTTGTTATTCTTCTTTGTCCCGCTCACCTACCAGCTGCTGTGCTCCAGAGAGCCCCAGAGGACTTTACTGTACCCCAGCTACCTGGACATGGCGCGGGGGCTGAGCGGCTCTGCGCCCCTCTGTGATCTCCAGTCGTTCTCTCGGGACAGCCTGAACAAAAGTTTCGGTGCCTACAACGAACTGAGCCCGAGTTCATGCGGGACAGAGCTCAGGGAGAAGGAGGACAGCTGTCTGTCCCCAGTGTCTCTTAACGGGCAGAGGAGAGCAGCTGCTGTCGAGGACACACCAGTGGTGTTTGCACAGAAACGCTTCTCCATGATCCTGGCGGTTGTCCGAGTGATTTTATGGATGCCAATGATGGTGAGCAGCGTGATAAAAGCGAATTCTACAGCAGTTGAAGCCAAAAGCAACAGCATGATAACTTTTAGGAAATGCCCTGCCAAACCACTCTAATGGGCTTGAAATTAGTTCCTTTTTTCAGAAAACACTTGACATCTTATAGCTGAGTTATGTTTGTACTTATTTCCAACTTGTTTCCAAATCTTTTAATGCTTGTTTTAATGTTATTTAGTTGGAATGGTATGCCTCATTTTTGCACTGACAGAAGATGATGAAAATTCATGAAAGTACTGGAACAGTGAAACTGTCATTATTTTGGAACAACCTCTCATCTGTTTTAAGAAAATAAGAATCCAAGACTGAGTCTTAAAATTAAATGTCCTAAAGTAATCCAAACCTCCTGTTCATCTCCAGATAAAGTTTGTTTATTATGTTATGGTGATTTAAGTAGAGGCTGACCTGTATTTATATTTTGGGCCAATACCATTAATGATTTTAGGGAGTAAAAAAAATCTGATATTGATAAATCTCTCAAATGTGCCAGTCAAACACTGGACACTGAAACAGTAAACTTTCATGCATTTTAATAATTATAAGTAATTATAAATAAATAAATTGGAAACAATACAGAAAAGATCAAATCCCACATAAACTGCTGCCTAGAAAACAAAATAAATGTAAATAAAAACAGTCTGCATCATGTTTGGTCAAAAAACAAAACTTTTCATATTGGCACATATGAGACAAACACACAGATAAGGATATAGACAGATATAGCTAGTCTGCATTTTGTTAATTTTTAACAGGAGCAGTGGAACAGGTTTGTTTCGTTCACCCATGACTTGCAAACCAACTCATGAATAACTCTTGGTTCTGTGTTTTTTAGGTACACAGTTTAGAGACAATTCTCCAAGACAAAACTGATAGTTGGATAAGAAAAAGACACAATTACGGCAACTGATATTTCAGAGCCATGGTCGGGGCTACAGATTCGAGCTGTCACAAACTTCAGTCAGATCAGTCAATGGTTCAATAAGTCAGGCAGATCAGACTGATACTACATGGGGGGTGGCATTGCCCATCATTCCCCCTCAAATCACCTACTGACTAATAGCTGTGACAGGCCAGTATCAGCCATTAATATCAGCCAACTGATATATCTGTCTGGCTCAAGATTTAATTCTTAATGTGGAATATACAGTAAGCAGAACGTGGCTGTTTGGGTCAACCAATATATACATTTTACAAAGAAGTAAGTTGTCGTGAGATGTCAAACACGCACCAAAAAAGTCCTGAACAGCCAACTGGAAACTCATGTTTGGGCCTCTATAGTGTGGCACAAGATTGCTACACAGTTTAATGAGAAACCATCCACCATTTCTGCTGCAGATATGGATAGGCTCTGAGCTGTAAGAGTTTATTATGAGGACAAAAGTAACAGAATGTGGGATCTTCAGTAAGAATATAAGTGTATTATATTAAAATCCTTTTCTGTGATGAAGAAAAAGACATTAAACTATTCTTCCTTTAACAAACACTGAATGTCCCTTGAGGCAACTTTGCGAAACAGTATTTTACAGAATATATTCAATTCATTCTTAATCCATTAGCTTTAAAGGCTTGAAACCACTCAGACATCTCATCATGGTTTGTTGCCTCATTAAATTTGTTAAACACTGTTATTTAAGGGGGGAAAAAAGGAAACAGTGTCATATTAAATTAACATTCCCTAAAGGCCTTCAGAACAGTTGGCAGGTTTAGTCAACACCTAAAGGGCAGCATTCATTGCGTTGCCTTGTAAAATACTGTACATGATTGCCACACAGTGAGTCCTGCTGTTACCACATTTGTTCTTGCTCAAACAAAAGGAAAAAAAATGAATTTCAGATGATAAATGCTGTGCAGCCAGCTGACAATGATAGGCAAACAGAATTGGCATTCCAAACCGAACAAAAGCACCGGATATGATTGAAACAGAAAATGGTGAAATTTGACTGATCTGAAATACAAAAAATACAATGTTTCTTTCTGTGGATATGATTTTTTTTCTTTCTTTTGTGATGTTGAAGATATTGTGCATAAGATGATTTCTATTTATATATTTATTATTGTTATCTGTGTTTGCATTGACTGGTATATAATTTTTTAGAAAGCTGTAGAGGCCAATATCAGCACATTGATGAACCTGTTGCTGGGCTATAATGGCTGAGTCATAAAAACACTATTTACAAAGGAACACTTTCATTTTGTAAAAAGCAGTAGAAATGTGTGAATTTATTTTTAATTAAGTACACCGGTACCCAGTACAATTGTGTACCTCTCTCATAATTTAGCATTTTGATTTAAACTGCACATATTTGAATAAAAGAAAAGAAAAAAGAAAATGAAAAGTAAAAAAGACCAGTACGGGTGAAGGATCTTTGTAATTTCTTTCCATTCATGCGTCTCCCTCCCCCCACTTCCTCATGCATATTGAATCACTGACTCCTCAGTGAATTAATTTCCCCTTCCCCTTCATTCACAGACTCTGGTGCTGGTGCGGCACGCACTGAATGCACGCAGCTCATCCCTGGAGACTCTCAGCTTCTTTCTCACTCTGCTCGCCCCTGCGGTCACTCCGTTATTCGTGCTGTCTGAGCGCTGGATCCACATGCCATGTGGCTGCTTCATTAACTGCAAACGGGATCCAGCACAGGAACCCTCAGGTAAACAAAGACGTTATAGAAATTTATCAACAGTGCACCATCAGGTTTCTACATAATGAACCACTGAACAAGTTTGTAATGATGTACATTGAGTTGGTCATCATGACAAAACAAACCCTGACAGGTTTTTTTTTTTTTTTTTACCATATATCCATGATCTGTGATCAGAAATGCATCCATAGCAACAGTCTGTTATTCAGAGATAACAGAGAATTGAATGGGTTTTGTCAAGAAAGGAACCCTAGATTTGCAAGATTTGTACTAGTCCTGCACTAATGTGCTGTGATTGGCTAGTACTTGTTGCCTTGATAACATGTCCTTGTGCCAGAAACATTGTGAAAGGATTTTTTAATTATAACCCAGGATCTTTTCTTAATCCTACCCAGGTACTTTTTGTTCCTGAAGCTACCCAAGTAGTTTTCTTGCCTAAACTAATGAAACTGTGACTGATAACTGAAAATAATGTCTTAAAAAAATGAAAATAATAAGTCAATTAAGCCTAAAAAATGACAGTGAGCACCGCTGTGCTGAATTAAGTGTGTATGCACCAGAGTTTAGCAAATTTAGGATTCCCTTGCAGACACGACCCTTAGAATGCCATAATGGACCAATTAGAATTGAGTATTTAATGAAACTGTATAATAAATGTGATGCAGAGAGTACTTTGTTTATTTTTTGGCATGAGGGTAAAATAAAATCATTCTCAAATGCTTTTTTCACAGCGATGAAAAGAAGATTTGAGTTCAGCCTTTCCTTCCAGCAAGGCTATGGAGTGTACAAGTTATCACATGCAACCATGTCTCAAAACAGTCCGCCCCTGGAGAAGCCTGCCTATCACAGCCTCTTTAACTGTGACTTCCCTAATACCCGCCTCGATGCACTAGAAAGTGGTGGGCTCCCCAACCTGGGGCCTGTTTTTGATTTCAGCACCACCTGCCCTGTGGACAGCTCCTCTCATGCAGACCTACTGTTGGAAGCCGTGGCTGGTGGTGGAGAAGCGCTGGCTGATTGTCCTTCACTCCCTCATGAGAACCACGGAGATGATGGTGAATTCCGTTGTGTCCCCTCACTGCCCTCTCATCATCACCTCGAGCAGGACCACAATCTCACTGACACATCGTCTGTGTTCGAGGGGACAGAGAGGAGGCTGTCACACGAGGAGTGTCGCAAAATCGAGCTGACAGACTGGGAGTGGTGCAGGAGTAAATCAGAGAGAACACCCAGACAGGTACACCACTGGTTTATTAGCCTGATGTTGAATCATTAAATTAAGTAATTTGTAACTGTCATTCTTGTGGTTTATGGCTGGCATTAATTGATTTTCCACACTCAAACTCTATTGCTTTGCCTAAACTAGTCAAACAACTGCTACATTTGCATTCACCATATGGTGATTTACTCCAGAGATGATCATTTAGGTGTGATTAGGATCCAAGGACCATAAAATGGATGGATTTTCAGTCTCGCTTTCTGTGTTTGCATTTTGTCTGAAAGGAAATTAACTGCTGTGTTATTGCGGTGCACCTGTTACACACAGCTGGTGGACTAGGATGAAGTTTTTATATAGTCAGACTTGAAAGAAGACGTGTGCATATTGTGTGTAATGTGTGTTTTTTCGACTGTCTGTCTGACTTTCTGTTTGTTAGTCTGTGTCGCTCGCTGTGGGTTTTTTTCCGCATCTGTGACTTTGGCTCTTTATAATCAAGCTGACAGACTGGGAGCTGTGCATGTGATTTAGATAAAATGTTTAAAATCCCCTCTCCCTTAGCCTCTACCCTCTCCTCTACTCTCTCTGCATATCTTGATTCGTGCTAAGCCTCAATGGATTCTGATTAATGGAGCAATTGATCAAGATACTATCAACAATCATAGAATTTTAGTAACAAACGTCAGCCTGTCTCTCAAAAACAAATTTTCATTCAGTGCTGCTCCAGTCCACAGACCTTCTAAAATCAGACCAGCTCTCAAGGCTCAGTTCCATTCATTGATTTAGTCTTGTGGTTTGGGGGGGTTTAAAGGTAGTGTTTACACTTTCAAGTTCAGAATTAATGAGATTTATCCACTGAAGGCTGGCTTCCATGTGTGTTTTATGCATAGCATAGCAGTGAGTGGCATTGAGTCGCATTTTGGTTCAAAATGAAAAATTCAACAAAGTCCATTATTGAGTCAAATTTTAGTTGATGTTCAATCAAACACTTAAATGCACAATGCGTAAATCATGCCTCCAGGGGTCGCTCTCACCTTTAATAACAATAGACAATAACAAAAGACATAGTTTGTAGTTAGACACTGTGAATAGGGCTGTGTATTGGCAAGAATCTGGCAATATGATATGTATCACGATACAGGGGTTACGATACAGTATATTATGATATATTGCAATACTGGATGCAAGGTGATATATTGCTATTTTTTAAAATACTACTACTATACTATTACTTATTTTAGGAAAACTGTCATACTATAAAGAACGCACCACTATATAAATAAAATCTGAGTGGCTAACAACAGGCTAACAACAACAGCAATTGTTTTCAAGAAAGAAAAATTGATAAATAACTACAGAAGACATTCAGTGTTGGATTTATCATCATAGATTTAGATTTATTGACAACTTATTGCTAAGTTTAAGTTTCTGCTCCGCTTTGAGGAGCATCAGCAGTCTGCCAGTCGCTCTCCTTCACTTACACACCACAGACACTTACTCAAAATCAAATCAAATCAAATTTTATTTATATAGCGCCAATTCACAACAAAGTTGTCTCAAGACACTTTACATATAGAGTACGTCTAGACCACACTCTATGATCATATTTACATCCGACAATTTACTCACTGCCCTATTCTTTCACACTTACTACAGTATGTTTCAATAAAGTCCAATAAAATGTAATTATTAATGCAGTTGTGGTAAACTGCCACCTCATGGGAATATGTTGCTTTGTCACTCTGGTAAGGAAAAATCCATACCATCACAGCCCTAGTTTAAACACCAATCTTTGCTTAATCACGATATTACAATACAGTGTTTTTGATATATCATAACACTCAAGAGTATCAATATTTTCTTAAACTTCTAGTGTGGTGAGAAGTAGCGTGGGATCATGGGAGTTGTTCTCTTCACTGTTAAACAACCACCATAGCTGATGGAAATTATCGATTCATTTATTTATTTTTATGTTTTTTACATGACTGCATTTAGTCATGTTTGTATCCGATGTACCCCTAGTTTTCCCAGAAGTTATAGCGACTAGCAACTAGCTTGCAACGACTCACAGGAAACACACAGTTATCTTGTGTGTCCGCCGGGACCCAAAGTTGTGCTCATAAGTGCCTTATTTGCTCAGTCACTCAATAGTTTCTCTGTCAATTAGATGCAAATTCAAAGAGCACTGAGTATAAACAATGCAGCTCAAGACAGTTTGCTACAGGCACATGAACCACTAATCCATTTTTAATCCATTTCTTTCTCGGTGGGTGACATCCTGTGCTCTTGTAATACCAGAAGCTTAATTCTCTCTGTGTGTTGTTGGACTCAATTGAATTGTTAAACAAGGACAAAACAGTGGAGGCTTAATGATTAATGTATCCTGGCCTTAGCGATACCAGACACAGATGAGGGAACAGCCTCACCCTGTTCCAGAACAGCCCCAGGCATTATACCTTTGAAACTGACATCACGGTAAATGTGACTTTTAGAGCGATAGCACTGTGAGCTTGTTTTAAACTCACCAAACTAACTGAGACATGAACAGATGAGGAGAAGCATGTGTGCATACATGTGCACACACGAACAAACACATGCACACACTGAATCTCTGTCTCTCTTCCTCTCTGTGTCTGCTCTACTTATAAGACTGAAATGTTTTGGTTTGAAAATCACCAGAGGGTGGAAAATCCATGGAGCATGCATCTACGGCTCGGCTTTGCCACTCACTTTGCATCATGTATAAGTCTGAGATGCTCACTACTGGCTTGTGTGTGTGTGTGTGTGTGTGTGTGTGTGTGTGTGTGTGTGTGTGTGTAGGTGTGTGTGTGTGTGTGTTTGTGTTTGTGTTTGTGTCCTACTTCTCAGTTTCTTAATAGAAAACTCTGTATGTCATGCTCCCTTAGGTTTTATTCATTGATTGGGGTCAGTATGTGCAAGCATATGTAGTGCAAGTACAATAACAGTATACATGAGCAGTTCCACACTGCATACAAACAAACACCAAAGACAAAGATAACAAAAAAGAGCTACATAGATCCAGCAACTTTCCAGCTTTGCACAGTGCACACACAGTACGAAATAATTTGCTCATAGACACATACAATACATACATATATACTGTATATATACTGTACACATAAAGCCAAACAACAGATGAAGGCTAAGTCTAAATGATTTGTGATTTATAGCATTTCCTGCCTGTGTTTTGTTCCTCGTTAGCAGGCTAGATGTCATTACCCAGCATCTGTTCTGCTTACTGTCAGTCCCTCTGGCCTTCAGCATCCACAGGGAGAGGTGGAATTAGAGCTTAAAGACATCTTTACCCTCTCTGTGACTTTATACTGTCTGTTAGCAAGCAGAGCCGGGGGGGTGCATTCACAATCCCTCTCCCAGAGGGGAAATGGAGATGTAATGTGCATTCAGATGTATGGCACTGAAATCAGTTCACCCTTGCGAGAACACATCTGAAACAGTAAATAAATGTTGCTCTTACCAATGATCCAAAAGTAGAGATGTTGAAACGACAGAAAAAAACACAACCAGAATCAATATACTGCAAACCTGCCAGAATCTGAAGGCATCAATAACAGATGCCCTACATTACTGTTGCTTATGTAAAATATGCGGAATATGTTAACACCTTCAAGTCTGTGTAAAGGAAATTAATAGATTTTTTCCTAAACACAGTTTACATGTTAGAAAATTATTACTGAAAATGTGAACTATGTAGTACTGAATTGTGGAGTTAGTGTTTCTGTGTTTAGGATTTTTTGGGCAGACCTAAAATTATGGCTCAATCTTGCCCTGCAGCCATAAGTCCCCTAACACTATATGAACTAGAGCACATTTGCATTTAACATTTACAGCATACGTGATAAAAAAGACCAGTTCTTTTCAGTAACCTGGTCCATTTCGTTCAATCACCACAAGCAACAAATGAACTGACAATATTACCGAATATACTTTAAAGGTATATGTAACATTTCTGCATTAAAATGCCTAAAAACACTAGACCTGTATATTTTGTTGAGTTGTGTGTTTATATTATCCTAATTTTTTTCAACAATGATCAAATCCAGAGAGTTCCATAATTTATTTAGAGTAATGGTGTGTTTTCTACTAGCTGCTAGTTGCTATAACTTCCAGGGATATGTTGGATAGGCCTAGCCTGCATCAGAAAGGAAGTCTGCAAATGTGACTAAATGTAACACAGAAAATCTTCAGCACATTACGTCCTACACGAACATGATTTCTGCCTGAGTCAGGGCAGATAGATTTTCATCATCAATGGTGGTTGTTTAACAATGAGAACAACAACTCCCATAATCCCATGCTACTTCACACATCAAACTTTGTCTTTTGTTATTGTTGTAATGTAAGAGAGACCCCTAGCAGCAGAACTAACATATTGTTGTGTTAGAATAGAGCCACAAAAGAGCCTACAGCCATGCTAGCAGCTCTGTAAAATGTAGCCTACTTGGGTACAGCAGTGCTTTGAACTAAATTTAGCATGCTAACATGCCCAAATAAATGAAAAAAACAAAAACATAAGCTCCTCTGTGATCATAAAGTTTTTTTTTGTTGTTTTTTTTTGCTCTGAGCTACAGGAGCAGCAGCCATATACAGCAGCTATAGCTTTCAAAGTGGCCTTTGACTGGATTGTTAATGTTATGATGACCTTCTGTTGTGCCAGAAGCCTGTCCCTTTTCCCTACGAAATATTCTTTTGGCTTCCCAACACCTTCCGGGTGCTTTGTGTTTACTGTCTCAAGAGCATTGATGGTTTTAGCACCTTATTTGACAGGATTTCACCACATTCAGCTCATAGTGTTGTCAGCTCAGCATCACTGCCTGCCATATTCCCTCATCACACGCTTTACTGGCTCAGGATCATCTCCCTCACCACTCTTTAGTTCCCAAAACTGATCCATGTTGTGTCACTGCATCACAGGGAATGTTAGCTAGCTGAAGTTTTCTCATGATTGGTGTAGTGAATTATGCATTTTAATTTGACATTTCTTTATCTATGTGAATAACTGAGTGCATTTTGATACAAAATGTAACTACTAACTAGTACTACTAGTAGTGACGCTCTGAGGCCAACCAGTGATGTTAAAAGATGTAGTAAAGAAAATGATGTAAAAGACACAAGATGAAAATGATGTAAAACATGTAACAAGACATAACAAGATGAAACAGGGTCACGAAAGTAACCAGAAAGAGAGTTTGTTTTGGTTTGGTTTTTGAACAATTATTTATTTGTTTTTAGACCGTTCAACAGTACATAGTACAAAGCCGATGTGAATAATAATAATGATAATAAATAACCAACCAATATCATAAACAGAAGCATACAAAAAAGAAATATCAGAATAAATAAATTGTGCTGTTACGTAAGCAGCATGGTAATTAAAGAACTAAAATTAAACAAAGATAGGGGATGGACTTTAAAAGGCCAGTTCAATTTGTGTCAACTTTCATTTTCATTACAGCTCAAACCCACTGAGTTACATTAAATAAGGGAACATGAACAGTGAGCAGGCCACCACAGCGAAACAAGTCCCAACCGGGCAACACATCAGCCCATCTATTATATGGTACTTATCAGAAAAAATAAATAAATCAAAAATTTGAAAAAAAATTAAAATGATTTTATGATTCAAAAACCATCCCATTGCTCCTCCAGAGTCTATGATCAGAACTGCATCCAATACAAATGGCCGGTTATATATATAAACAGTCTGCTGTAATGAAATAACCCAGAGTGTCACAACTGACCAATCAGAATTGAGCATTCATCAAACAAGGACATACAATAATGTATATGAATTTACCTACTGAAGAGCACTATTATCCTATGCTAAACCAACCTGGGGATGTTGTTTATATTCTAAGAACCCCTGAGGGGGTGGCAGATCCCAGGTTGGGAACCAATGCTGTAGATTTTTCTAGAAGACAGATATCATAAAACAATACAGACCAGACTCTGTTCAGTACTTGGCTCATACCAGCTCTTGAGAAGGGTATTTTTTTTGCAGCTGTTGAGGCAGCAAGAATTATTCATTTCACTGTGTATGGTAGTGTAACAGTTGGGTTGTGGCCAAAGAGCCAAGAGGCAGGGCAAAATGGAAGAGCTTTCTCAAGCAAATTTACTAATGTGTCAGCTACATATACCCAAAGAGATTTCATACTTAACAATCCCAAAAACATATGCATAAAGGTTCCTTTAGAGTGGGAACATCTGTCACAAAGATCACAATCAGTAAGTTTCAGTCTGAAATCTACGCTCAGGTGTAAAGTAGACTCTATGTGTAAACATAAAGTGAATCAGCTGATGAGCAGGATTCTTTGAAGAGGAGAAAATGTTCCATATCTTAGACCAATTCAAGATCTGCCATCCAGATCTCTGTCCCAGACTGATGTAACAGGTAGGGGATTCATGTGTTTTGATAATGTATCATGTATACAAAGCCAGATCTTGAAGCAGAATGAAAAAGTTTAACAAGGGGGTGAGTAACTAAGGGAGAGTCCCAAGGTAGTCTGTATGTTTTTAGAGCAGTGTGAAGTCTAAGATAAAAGAACCTGGTAGAGAATAAGACTCCTTTAAGTTCTAGAAAGAACAGAGGCCTTGTTGGGTGAAAATGTCTCTGAGGATGTATACACCCTGGTTGGCCCATTCGGGGAGGTGAAAAGGGATGGAGACAGTCAAGTCAAGGATGTTGTTGTTTCATATGGGACTCAAATCATGAAACCTACAGCTACTGTGCTGTTGAGTGAAATTCTTCCTTTTGGGTGCATGGATTTCTTTTCAAAATTTCAAGGCAATCCATTTCAAGGTTGTTTGGACAGATATTTCTGTCCAAACCAAAGTAGTCAGCCAGCCCACAGACACTGGCATCTATAAAGCCATGGTGCTAAAGCAATACTGTAAAAGCAATGCATGATGGAAATGTTTTCAGTCATGTCATTCAGGGTTATATATTGTATGTCAAAATAATTTAGAGAATTGCATGTAATAAAAACAAGTACGTCATGTGAATATACCCGGACCACACACACATGCACCCACCCATCAGTGCACTTCCCACATTGGTGGGTTCTGAGCATTACATGAATTACTTGACAAAGTGTTTTCAGCTCAACATCACGGTCTCTCTCCCTTCCTCTGTGCATCCCTCTTTTCACATTGATGCAAAGACAATACCAGATACAAAAAACAGACAGAGTCAGGGAGGACAAGAGATTGACATCCTCTTTGTTTCTGTTGTGCGTCATAGTCACAATCAGATCATTACATTGAACTAATCTAAATAATTTAGAGGGCTTAATGAGACCTGCCACAGTCTCCCTACTGTTGCACAGCGAGATGCTTCTCCTTTCCCCTCACAACAATTTATGCTTTCTCAAACACATCATGCTGACAGGGGTTCACTTTGATGTACTGTGTGGTAAATTTATTTCTATTACAACAAAATCAGAATATGACTGGAAAACATGAAATATGATTTAAAATGTGAGCAATACAAATGAGCCCAGTAATTGAAAAAAGATGGCAAACTGATATAAACCCGGGAGAAATTTGATTGATGTTGAAATTATATTATTCAGATTAAATTAGTTTAAAAAATCTGATAACAGCTAAATAGTTTATGGATCATGCGTCATTCTTTTTCCTATGAACCTGAAGATCCCTGGTAGCTTCTATGAAGCCCAAACATTTCATTTTAAAAGCAGAGTGCTGTTGACAGGGCTCATACATGTAAGCCTCATTAATTTTGGATAGAAATGGTGGGTCAACACATTCATCTCTTTGCCTTGCTGACAGCATGAACACAATCTAAGCTCAATTAGTTTGAACAAAGGGAATGAGATGCAACTGGACCTTGTCAGCTTTGAATTTCTGGCCAATAACATGATGAGCAGCCAAGATGGAATTTAGTAATATATATAATAGCATTCTCATAAGTAATAAACCAAGTTTATATATAAATAAAAGTCTCATACTGGATTCTGACTAAACTTTTTCTTTGTTTTTTCTGTGCAGCGGTCATCAGGTGGTCTGTCAATCCCCCTGTGCGCCTTTCAGGGCACCGTATCTCTGCAAGCACCCACAGGGAAAACCCTCTCTCTCTCCACCTATGAAGTCAGTAGTGATGGCCTCAAAATCTCCCCCAACAATGCCAAGAAGGTAATCACCCTCAGAGCAGTCTCTTCTTTTATTTTTAAGCAATTTATGAAATGCATTGTTTGTGAGCAAAGCTCTCTTGCTCAGAGTGAGATGAAAAGATTGATATCACTCACACAACCTTGCATTAAACATGAAGTTAGAGCCAGGAGACAGTTCCTGTAACTGGGCTTAAAAAGCTTGGAAGTTGGAGGAAAAAGCTTACTTAGCTTTAGAGATGCTGCTAGGTGGATTTTTGATCTTTGGACAGAGCCAGGATAGCTCTTTCCCTCTGCTTCCATTCTTTATGCTAAGCTAAGTTAATCTCCTCCTGGCTGTTTCTCCACCTTTAACACACAGATAAGGGAGTTATATCAGTCTTCTGATCCAAGGGAGCTTCCACACCATCGCATGATAACCACCCCTACCAGTGTTCCCCTGAAAATCAAAGCTTTTTTAAAAGTGGTTGCTGCCAACGCTGCCATGACAGGCAGGTACTTCAGTGAATGTCATAGACCTGATACAACTCACCCAACAGTCTACAACATGTATACTGGCTTGGAAAAATCGGTCCCCAGTAAAGCAGGCTTCAAACATTGGTTCCACAAGTAGAATGCATTGTTTTTCCTTGTTGTGGCTAGTGTCATGTTGTATAGCTCCGGGTATTCAGACACCAGCATTATCAGCACCTCAATGTTTGCTTCTTTCCAGTGATGCTCACCCCCTTCTATTTGATCAGCCAAAGCAAGGCGTCAACTTACAGAAGTTCAGCAGCACATTCACATGGGCAGCAACCACTTCTTACTCCTATGGTCAAAACCGCTTCTCCCTCCCCTTCCCCTTATTGAATTGACTGGAGGTGCTGAGTTACAGTGCATAAGCACATTTCTCCAAACTATTGCTTTAAAGGTCCAGTGTGTAAGATTTGTGGCGATCTATTGGCAGAAATATAATATAATATACATACGTATGTTTTCACTAGTGTATAATAACCTGAAAATAAGAATTACCTTACCGTAGAATGAACCATGGGTCCGCTTCCATGGATGCCGCAATGTTGCACCAGAATGTTTCTATGGTAGCTCAGAACAGACAATGAACAAGGATTTTCACAGCCACCCTAGGTTTTCCTTCATGCTTGTAATGGGAGAGCGCAAAGAGGTGTTTGCAATCTGCAAGCTCACTGCTAGATAAAATCCTACACACTGGTCCTTTAACAACTGTGCCATTATAACAATTGCTATCAAAAACTGTACCTTTATATATTTAGTCGGGTACACTTAAGTTGTTATTAATTTTCCCATTGAGATCTGTGAGGAAAGATTAGTGTAAGATTAAGTTGAATGATTTTGAAGTAGAGAGAAATCAATTAGCCTTATAACAAATCTGTGGGATAATTTTGTTTGGAACATAAAGTAAAATAAGATATATGTATTATAAAGTGTTTTCCAAGATTAAATAAATTTGACTGATCCCTGTGGATCTAATGGATTCAGAAAGGAATGTATCTAATGTTCAATTATGTTATTTATGAGTGACTACCCAAATCTCCGTCTGCTTTAAAGGTGGAAGTCTATCGCTCCAAATCAGTCGGTCACGAGCCCAGTGCAGACGACCCGGCCTCAGGAGGACAAGCTGGAGACGTGAATGTCAGCAGCGTAGGGATGGGTATGGAGATCGGAATGGGGATGGGTATAGGAGCCAGTGTGGCGGACACCAACGTCAAGATCCACCTCGAGGTTCTGGAGATCTGTGACAATGAGGAGGCCATGGACAGTGTCTCCATCATCTCCAACATCAGCCAGTCCTCCACCCACGCCCGCTCGCCCTCGCTGCGTTACTCGCGAAGGGAAAACCGCTTCGTCTCCTGCGACCTGGGCGAAACAGCTTCCTACTCTCTGCTCATCCCCAGCAGCGGCAACCCAGAGGCGGAGACCATCAATATCACTATACCTGACACTGTGGAGGCTCACCGGCAGAACAGCCGGCGGCAGACGCAGGAGAGCTCGGGGTATCGTGAGGAGATACAGCTGCTCAATGAGGCCTACAGGAAGCAAGCTGGGGAGAGGGAGGAGTGACACGGGATAACAAGAAGGTGTCTCTCAGGAGGAGGTTGAAAGAGCATCTCTGACAGCAAAAGATGAAAGACAAATTTCCTAATCATTCCACATTTACGTCTTTCTGATCACCACTCTAAGAGAACTGACAGGTGACCTAAATAGAGACTTATCTTAAGGCTGTTTTAATAGTCTGTTTGCCTACTCTTGTACTTCCTCTTCAGAAAACATCACGAGAGCACATGTATCACCTGTCTGTAGAGTACATAGAGATAGATTAGTCTGGAAGGGAAGAGGGATAGGAGTAGTACTTAGCAGAGAGGGTAGCAGTTCATTTGAAGGGGTGTGCATAAGACTGTCATAGTACTGTCACAACCATGTCATGACACCTGTCATGAACACGAAAGAGTCTTAATTAATGTTTATGACTGTTATCAGTAAGTGTCATTTGATCAATTTTTTAATGCAATGTTGACATTTCTTTAGATGTCTTTGTCATGACAACTTGACATTATCGAACGTAAAGAAACCGTTTAGCTTTATGTTTTAACATTACTTTATACTGTCATGTGTGGTTGTTTTCTGGCTGTCATAAGACCAATACGAGTCTGTCATTATTTTCCTTGACCTCAAGTAAAGTGGTACATTTTGGTGTTGTCATAAAGCCAACTGGATGATGTCGTTAGGTTTTATTACACTGTAAACTGCTTTTGTAACAGTGTCATGAATAATTTCCTGGACTTCAACAGAAGTGGTACCATTTGGACTAAAGATGTTATTAAATGTTATGAGGCCAATTTTGCAACAGAGTACAGCACCAGGGTGATTTAGATCACAGAGTTACCTGATGGACAGACAGTGGTCAGCTATTGAACTTTATGCTAAAGGCAACGGGCTAACTATTGTCTGCTAGTATTTGTAGCTGGCCACCATTGTCTTAGAGGCTGTGTTCACTGGCTATGTTCACTGAGATATCCCAGTCTGGTCAGAGTCAACTTGCTATTTAAGTTTGATAATGTCAAGTTGTCATGCCAAAGAAATATTTGTCTTGTTTAATGTCAAGTTGCCAAAGAAATTATTGCCTTGATTAATGTCAAGTTGTCATAACAAAGACATGTCAAACAATGTCAACTTTGCATTAAAAATGACATAACTCACTGAATGACACTTAATGACATCAGTCGTAAACATTTATAAAGACTCCTTAATGTTCATCACAGGCGTCATGCCATGGTTATGGCATTGTGATGACAGTCTTATGCACACCCCTTCGGATGAAGAGAGAGAGTAAGAGCCAAGGGAGGGGGAGGGGGAGGTAGGAGAGAGGAGAGATATAGTATTCTAGCAGAGCATCTGTATTCCATACAAGACTTTGACCATATGGCAGCCTGTCATCATCAAATAGATACAGCAAGACAGAAATTCATTTAGACGTAGAAAAGGAGGGGCTAACGTCTGGTCACATGTCTGATATGAAGCTGCTTCTGCGTAGACTACGTCACCAGTGACTCAGCTGTGAGGGGAGGGGTCACCTGACCCATGTGTCTGACTCATCCCAGAGTGTGTCGTTGTGCATTTTTGTGTGTAAGAAGTAGCCTTTCCCATAGAGATGAGGGTATGAGAGTAATGATTTGTGATGTCAGCCACCAAAATGTATTCATTCATATGGTCCTCTTGTACAAAAGTGTTTTTTCTGCTCATATTGCTTTTACTGTAATTACAGTATGTTTTCATTTTGCATCCAGCTGCTATGTCCATCGTGTGTTACATAATTATAAAGAGATCACTATCCATGCTGAAAAATCTAAAACAGGTGGAGAGAAAAAGTAAAGCAGAGGTGAGCGTTTGAGGGAGAGTGCAGGAGATTATTGAGGAAGAGTTCGAGGGGACACTTATGCAGAGCAGTTTTCTGCCTCGCGCACAGTCAGTGCAATTTAAATGAGTGACGGTGTGCATATTTTACTACCAGTACGGGCAGCATATGAATGTACATTCCAGAGCCACTTTGGGGGATCATCTCTCTGCCTGCTCAGTTCACTGCCCATCCAATCAGTGAGCCACCAGAAACTCACGTTCTGCCGAATACATGCATAAATTCAGGACTGTAATAAAATTTACATAGATAGTATTGTGTATTTCAGTACTGTTTTTTGAATGGTTACATGGACTGTGAAAATCTAGCAGAAGCATCTTTACTCTCTTTCACAAATGATATCAGTATATCCATTCCTTATATGCACATTTACATGAACATGTGTGTATATAGTAACATTGTAAAATATGTATTTCAGAGTAACTTTAGATACTTAGCAAAAATATAAATGCAACACTTTTATGTTTGCTTTTAAGTAAAAGATCTAAAACTTCTGGGCACACAAAAGGTTTATTTGATCAAATCCGTGTTAGGGAGAACTTCTTCCTTGCCAAGATAATCTATCCTATAGCTACATATCTTTTTTTGTTTTTTGTTTTTTTGTTTTTTTGAGGCAGAAGGGCACTTGCAGGGCACTGGGGAGTGCTGGGATGAAAAAAAACTAAACACTGCATTTGTTGCTGTGGTAACAATATCGTAAATACCCATGGCCACCGTTGTTTCAAAGTCTAGTATTGCCCTTTTGGTTTTTATTATCTATTTGTATTTATGTTTGACATTCTTTTCACTATAAGCACCAACTGGACAATGCTTGCTGGTATGTGGCCCTTTTTCATACTGTGCACATGTGCTGGCTCGTTTTTACCCAGCGCATCAGCCCAACATGGCCGGGTTTTGCATCTGGGCTACCTGCTTGAAGCTGTGTCTTTACACGAACTCATCTTGTGTCAAGTGCCTGTGAAATGCTGGTTAATTACAGCCATTTCTTATCAAAGTCCCCCAATATTTTGATAGCCTCCTATCAGCTGAAAGTGACATGAAACAATGAAATAACGCAGATACCTGAAAGTTCAAACAGCGATGCAGGAGAGAAACTAAACTTCAAACCACAGAGATCCAGTTAGAAGCTACAAAAGTACTGAAAGCTGAACACACAAACAAAAACAAATCTTTCCCTCTGCTCTCTGTCTGCACACACAAGTTTAGTCTCTGCTGTCCGGTGCACATCAGAAAAACAAAACAGAAAGGAGAAATCTCCTTCATTTTCTTGGTTACCATAGCGACAAGTCCCTATCTAAGATATGACTTGTTGCCTGAAAAAAGAGCGACCGTGATTAAACCGGCACCTGCTGAAAAGTTAATGTATTCAACTCGAAGCACTCAGAGCAGTCGCACAAGAAAAGTGCCTATGGCTATTTCGCATAGGACTACAGACACTACCTTTTTTTCCCAGGAGACCAAAGTTATGAACCAGCCAACCAATCACTTCTCATGCCTAAACCAAACCAACAAAGGCAAGTAGCCAATCAGAGGCAGAGTAGAGCAGGTCATAACTTTGCCCTCCTTGGAATAGAAAATATCTGTAGCCCTGTGCGAAATAGCCATAGGCTAGGCACAAAAAAGATAAAAAGTACTATCTTATTAGTGCCTAATAAGAAAATTCTGCAAATTTTAGAGAGAACTTTTATTGTGACCAGTCCAAGCCACAACTGTTAAATCAACATCTCTGTATGCCACCCTGTGGATGGATCATCTTGACAATGGAGAAGTGCACACTAACATGTATTTCAACAAATTTGTGAACATTTAACAGAAGTAACCCTTTTGTGAGCACACTAGAAGGCTTAGATTTTCCACATCAACTCATGAAGAATGGGAGCAAAATGAAAACGATGTTGCGTTGATATTTTTGTTGAGTTTACAGTATATTCATTTAAATTTGTTTTATGATGGTGTCTTTTATATGTCAGCTGTTTGGTTGCTTAATCTTCAACACAACATCAGCACTTTGTGAACTTCATTTACAGGCTTTTTGAATTGTCCTTTAGCAAGCTCAGTTCATCAGCTGCGACATGTTTCATCCCCCTGAAGAATGTTGTCATTAAAGATTCATATCGGAAAATTGCCTCCAACAGGATTGCAATGCTTTTCTATTTCAAGTGCTCCTGGGCATAAAATGTAAAAGAAAAATAATGTACAGGCATATGAATCATACTGAATGTAAAGTTGTATTCAATGTCAGCCATTTCAGCTGTTATTGCAATGCCAAAGGTTTTCAGCTGAGCGCAGCTTCATCTCCGCAGCCTAACAGAGTGGAAATAATTCAATCATCTGCTTGTTCTCACTTTTAAACAGGACTAGCCTTCAGCTTCTGGTCAAGCGCTCTCATAAACCATTGTGATCAATAAACTGTTATTTGCCTTGTTTGTGAGAGATTGAGAATTGCACATTAGCTGTACAAGTGTTTGCATGTTTACTCATTCACATCAACCATCTGGACTGTTTTGGTACCACACAAACAACTCAAAAGAGATTCTCTATTACAGAATAAAAGCAAATAAAGAGCAGAAATTAATTAATTTAAGAGACTGACCTAGATAGGTAGCAACAATCATGTGTTGTTGTGCCCCTAGGATGACAGTAATGTGACTAATCCACAACAGCTGTATGATATTTTTATTATGGTTGTATCAGGGTTTGAGCTGACAAAAAAAGCAGTAAGGACATTTTCTTGTGATTTAGCACCAGTTCACAAATGACTGATTATATTTTCTCTGTGTGTCCATGCAGACATGTAGATGTTGTCTTTGTAGAGAGTGACTACACTGTAAAAAATCAAACAGGAATTTAGTGGAATCAATTATTTCTCTCATTTACTTCCCATTGGAGCCACAGACTCTAGATTAAATAGGTTGAATCCTTATTCCGGACTTTTATTTTTTACAGTGTAGAGACAGAGAGAGACTGGAGAGCAAATAGTAGGAACGCTGGGGAGAATGGAGAAAAGGTCATATACGGCAGCTGAAACAAAAAGTAGAATAATATAAAAACTATAATTATCAGTGGCCTTGCCTGCAGCTATTCCCAATATGTTAACCTTCCTCTCTGATCCAAAGACTTTAACCTTCCACTCACAGCAACCTCTGATTATGCTGAAGCAATAAGGTGCAGGTAAGCCTGCATCAAAACGTAGCATCAGTGGCACTGCTTGAGACCTGTAGTTAAACACATCATGCACCATCAGTGAGTACAGCAGGAATAACTGAGACTGTACGCCAGAGGAGGAGAAAGAGCAATCATGATAAAATACATGCAGCTTTTCATCTGAGGTTTTAAATGATTCATTGGGGTCAGAGGTCATTTGTATGCATTGCAGGTAGCCCTGAGGGCATAAAAACAAGGTTTGCAGAAGCATAGTACATCCTTAACAGTGCTGAGAGGAGCAGGGAGGAGGGGGCTTCTTTTTCCCCTCACATCCTTTTGTTTTCACAACCTCTCCGACACTCACAAGGCTTTTTCGTATTGCTCCCCCTCCTCACACATCTCAGCTTCTTTCTCACCATCTTTAAATTTTTTTTCTTTTTTAATATTCCTTCCTTGTTTCTCACTATTCTGCGTTGGTTACTCTCTTACTCCAGCTCATTTACAATCCCTCACCTGTTCCCCTCAGAACCGCCTGCTGAGATATTGATAGTGCTTGCATATTTCAAAATAATGACACAGATAAATTGGCAGCAGAGGCAAAAGCCTGTGGGGCACTCCTACTTCAAACAAACAAAGTTTAGTTGACCCAGGTTGATTTCTTTTTATTTTTCAAACTGAGTCTTGCTCAAAGACAACACAGAATACATTTATG
Organism: Lutjanus campechanus; assembly: GCA_027495735.1. Taxonomy (NCBI): domain Eukaryota; kingdom Metazoa; phylum Chordata; class Actinopteri; order Lutjaniformes; family Lutjanidae; genus Lutjanus; species Lutjanus campechanus. Next base: position 96,032 of record JAJHUR010082645.1, read on the forward strand.
TCAAAGCTCAGTATTGAACTTTAAACAAACAAACAAACAAACAAAAAACAACAACAAAAAAAAAGATTTGGATTTAAATGGACAGCTCACCCCAAAATCAAAAATCATATTTTTCCTTATACCTGTAGTGTTATTTATCCATCTGTAGTGTTGGTGTGTGTTGCCAAGTTTTGGAGATATGTCTTCTCTCTCCAATATAATGGAAGTAGATGGCACTTGGCTTGTGGTGATCAAAGCAGTTTCATGTTTTGTTTCCACTTAACTACACTAGCCAACTGTATCACTGCACAGATGGAAGTGTGCATCTACTCATGGACGAGAGGTTAAAGCAATAATGTGAAACAATTCTGCATTAAATGGTCTAAAACCAACCTACATTATACTGTATATATATACACACATATATATATATATATATATATATATATATATATATATATATATATATATATATATATATATATATATATCTTTTTTTTATAGATATATAT
>JAJHUR010082646.1:0-19947 GCA_027495735.1 Lutjanus campechanus
GCTCAACACAGGTTATAGAGAAGTGAATTCCTCCTTCTGTAGTGCCGGAAACTGTTTCTCTGATGATTTGTGGACTTCAGTGTTGTGACTCCTTCGTCCCCTGCTGGTCATCCTTGGCTCCCCGTCCTGTTTACACCTCGGTGTTGTCGGATTTATGAGCGTAGTCTCAGTGGGACCTCTGATTACCTTCCTAACCTGCGCTGTAAATCTCGGCAGTGTGAATAACATCAGTGAGCTGGAGGTGCTGGTCCAGGCCGAGAACTAATGTCTGCAGTCTGTACAAGGGGGAGAGCGGTTAACATAACTGATATATGAGTCTGTGGTCAGAGTCTGGAAAACTGCTCTGCTCAGAATGTGAATAACGCTGCTTCTGTTTTATGGTTAGACAGACCCACAGGTTTAAGTTTGGTGCCCTGCAGAAAACCCCCAACTGCTGCAGTTATGTGCAGCTGAGCTGGAGAATAAATTTGTGTTGAACCAGAGCATCTTTCTTTTTACAAGGAGCAGATTCTGTATGTGCCTTCACTACAGCCTGTTTCCTAACATCAACAGTTTTTTGTGATAAATTATTAAAGAAGCCCTGTGGAAGTTTTGACCACTTGCAGCTCTATGGAGCAAAGATTTTAGGTTTGGTCCTGTGCACACACGCGGTGCAATACAACGCGGCAAATGGTTTCACACTATTTCACTGATCTACAGCAAGAAACACAGCAATACTCCAGCAAAAGCAATAAAGGAGACCGCTGCTAGCATGTAACAGTGGAAATAAACAATACAAGTTCTTCTTCACAGATGTTTTATGATAAATAGATTCAACACATTTGTTGGACCTCACATTATAATATGTTTTGTTGTGTGACACTGAATGTCAACAGAAACTTGTTTTGTTTACACGGAAAATCCACAAGGTCTCTTTAATTTCAGTCCAATGCTTCAAACGAATCTGTTAATTTATCATTCATACTCATACAAACAACAGAACACAAATTTAAGATGTGTACTGTAGCTGTGGTTCCCCTCATGACAACCATAGCAGATGGTGGATTCCAGTTAGATGCAGCTGAGAAGGTCAAAAGCCAGTCACTGGTATAGAGAGCAGTGGTTCTCATCTTGGGGGGTCAGGAGGGTCTTTCTGAAGGTCAGATGATTGTGGACAAAAAAGTAACATATTGTAGAAAGCAGCACAGAATGAGAGCCTGGCAGCAGCTCTCAGCCTGACATTCAACACGAGGGACAAAAATATGTAAAATGAGGCCATAGTTTAGGACGGGAAAAGGTTTTCACATCGCTTGTACCAATTATATACTTTGCCTTAGAATAGGTTTTATTGAGTGTGTTTGTGGGAATGCAGACGTGTATATAGACATGAATTGAAAAAATTGAAAACACACATGCATATCATCTACTTGCCAGCAATATAAACCCAGAGATGTCGAGTATGCCAATGTTTTATGTCAGAAATGTAAAGTATGGGTCCCTAACATTATGAGACTGCCAGATGCTAACTTGCATATGTTAGGCTGTTTGGGTAATAAACACAACTAGCATTACTTAGCATAATCACCTATATGGACAATATCTCATTAACTGCTTGGCTGATGTGAACAATATTGCAGTGGTTTGGGGGGAGAATACTGAATTCACTTCTGACCTTTTCAAAATTCAAAATGTCTGGTTAAAGCAGAAGTGGCCATATTTAAACCCCCAGTGGGATGATTTTAAATAGATTTCAGACACTGAGTTGACTGGATTGCACAGAAAACATATTGAAATAAAGAAAAACTACATCTCAGTTATAAATTGCAGGATGTTTATGAACACAATTATCCAGATTATGCAGGACATTTTAAATCACAGAACATTACACTGTGAGGTGAAAAAAGAGAAGTGATATAACAATAAATCAGTCACAGTGGCCCTTTCTTGCAGAACAAGTACTTTTGACATTTGCTGTTAAACTTCTATATTTTATATTTATTTTTTTTATTTTCTATTTGCTTGAATTTTAATAATAATATAATAACAATAAACTTTATTGTTATAGCACTTTTTCAAAACATTGTTCACAAAGTGCTTGAAAGGAAACTTAGCAAGAATCATGGAGCTGCCAATCACAAGAACAGTGGGACCATCAATACAAAATATACAAAATAAGCAATTACATTGTTTTTTGTTGTATTTTGCCTCCCTTTGATTATTTTTCTTGATAAACTCCATCTTTTGGCCTTGACTTTGCCTACAGATATTCTTCCTCAGCATCCCCTTTTGAGTTTTCTTGTGCCACATAACTGTACTTTATATGGCATGGCAGCACTACAAGGTAGAAATGCATGAATCCATTTCTGAAACCACCAGCTTTTTATGCCAGTATGTAACGTCTGCTGGTCAAAGAGGTGAAAGGAAATATCTTGTGGGCGTCCTGCAGTAAGACAGCCCACAGGAAATAATAAAAGTATTAAACATCTGCCATCAGAGCCCAAAGTAAACCAAACCTTTGCGTCTTTCTTCTGGAGTGTTTAGATTTCGCTGTAAAAAATGACATCCAGCGTTAACCGACTTGACATGAATGGAAAAGCAGTTAGAAGTGAAGGCTGAACAGCAGTGGCAGCCTTAACGTCATAATGCAGTGGGAAAATGCTCAAATAGTGGGTCTGTGATAGAAACACAATCTTTCTAACGATATGTTATATGAACGCTCTTTGGCAAGAAGATTTGTGGTTTGTGATAATAGCTGGGATAAAAAAAAGAGAAAACAATCTCTGCAGTCCGCTGTGCTCCGGGTTGTTCCATAAGCAGATTTATTCAAACTTGGACAGTCACGAAGATCAGCTAGAGGCTTTTTCTCTGTTGTATTATATGATAATAAAAAAACAGAGAGCAGAGTTGATTTAAAAGATACAATCCATGATTTATTACAGAAAAAGAGTGATATCCAAATCATTTTATGTTACATTATTTTTATACATTTCAATATGTTTTTACATGTAAACAGGAACGAAGTAAACAATGTTATTGATACACCTCATGTCACGACTGATACCATCCTATTGTACAGTTAAATCTATGGTCTAACGTCACTGTGCTTCATCACTTGCTCAAGCACAATCCTATTAGGAGGCATAGCATAGAACACAAAGCTTAATTCCCCCTTAGACTGCTATGTTTTCAGAGATGTGCAAGGTCATGCCATTATTACTTATTATGCAATACCCATATTGTGCTATTGCCAACAGTAGAAGGCATTAGAAACACCTTTCCACCACTGTGCAGCATTTGTATTAGCGAGAAGGTGAACTGATGCTCTTAGGGAGGAGAAGATAACAGAGAAAAGATCCATCCGGATAGGATTAGTAGCTGGGCAAGTCAAACATCCAAGGTCATGTAGTTATTCATTCAGAAGATTACCTCCTACCCCACGAGGTTAGACATGTCAGCTGTTAGGTGGTAAACACAGTTAGGTACCACTTTACAATTGTCATTATGTTATGTCAAGTTATAACAGTTTTCGTACATCGATGTGGACTATTTGGCAAGATCCAGTTACTGCTTACTACTACTGAACTGCACCAACAAAAACTTTATCTGAGATTAGGTCTTAGTTTAGCAAAACTAGATTTAAAATGAGTAAGTCAAGATTTAAAATTAAGCAGAGCTCTTCTACACAATTCAAAACTAATCTCAGTTTAGTAAATCCAAGTTTGGTGACATAAACGGAAATCAAACAGGCCTAATTCAATCAATATGGAGATGCTTGCTTACCCAAATTAAAATAAGTAAATAAAATTCCTTGTATTCCTTTACAAAACATTGCTTTGTTTGCTAGCTATCTAAAAAGTAAAAAAAGCTCTATTTTTTGCTAGCTAGCATAAAAATTGTTACAATGTTTGCTAGCTAGTGAAACAATAGGTTAGTCCAGTAAGTTAGAGTTAATTTAGAGTTACTTACTCAATTCATTTTAAAAAGGCAGCTATTTTAAAAGTTAAAACTCGTCAAGTGTAAGTTTAAAGGTTATTCTGAATCACAGTTTAAACTGGAGTTTACACGTATGGTGCAAGAGATTGAAATTTAATCTAGGTTTAGTCTAAAAACTAAACCGAGGGTTAAAGAGGGGTTTAAATTTCATCTTTTTAAATTTTAAGCTAGTTTAAAAGTTTGGTGCAATGTAATTTAAACATGATTCAATCAGGCTTAAAATAAATGCTAACTGATGAAGAAGACAAAGTAAGCTCAATAAGCAATGAGATCTGAAGCTTAGCGGTACAGATAAATGTGGGCTCGCTAGTTGCCCTTTTTATCTAATGTGTTGTAACTGCTTATCAATGATTTATGAAATGGTTTCATTCTAATTAATAACCACATTATAAACCATTTATAAAGGTGGTTGTATTGTAAAGTGGTACCCATACTTCTAATTCCCAGTTTGAATGAAGCAAGTCTGAATTTAGTTTTATCAGACTCGCCTTGAAATTCAGTCCAGGCCGGATTATATAAATCAGTCTGGAGTCGAAGTTATTGTTTATTTAGAAAATACTCTTACAATATAAAATTCTGCCACATCGAGAAACATAATATCTCGTCTGGTCCTCCAAAAATGATCAACACGGAAAAAGGGAGGTGATATGTTTAAGACGCTGTTAACAACTTTACAGAAGTTAGCTCTGCTCGAAGCAGGTGTTAGGTCATGCATACTCAACAGTACAAATGTACCAGTACATTTACATCTGCATCTTCTTCAAATTAAATGTAGCACTCGAGGATAACAACATGCATAGATTTTCAATGTTCACATAGCAGGGAAGATATTCTGAAAACCTGGACTAGTTTCCTAGGTTTTGGAACAAGAATTAAAAACAAATACCTCTCTCTTGTGAATGAAATGGATTACGATCATTGGACTGAACATTCTGACCTGAAAACATCACTTCTTAACCAACAACCTTCATCATATGTCTTGTATCCAATTATTTCCAATACGCTTGAACATACCTACTGTGCTTATGCAAAAAAAAAATCAAGCATGCTTTTAACTGTGAGTGTGCATTATAGTCATGCAAATGCACTGCAGTGCAAAAATATATATCTAAAAAAGCAGGATAACTTTGACTGTATCTTAGAAAATATGATAAAAAGTTGATCATCTGCAAACATTCAGAGGACACCTGAGAAATGTGGACGTTACTTTGTCTATCTGAGGGTGAAAACAGGTGAACTCATATTGATAGCATGAAATTAAAAGTATAAAAACATTACATACATCATAACATGTATATACAAAGAACAGCAAAAGAAATTAATAAACTAATATACACTTTTAAAATGATAAATTAGTTTTACAGTGTTGTGCAATGCATTCAGGGTAGCGATTTTCTTTATCTTATCGTTCACGTTTAATGTGCATAATGTGGTTAACTCTAAACCTTATTTACCATCATATGATCAACATGACCTGTGCTGAAGCTCTTGTGCAAACATTAAAGGGATAGTCTTGATTTATTTAAGTGGGGCTGTATGAGGTACTTGTCAACAGTCAGTGTACTACTTACAGACGATGGCGATCAGCAGTTTGGAGAAGGCACCGGCAGGGAAATGAATCGCTGTGGACGGGTTCAGCAGCAAAATGTATTTTAGCTGCTTAGATACAGAACCACCTAAAACTAGAATTAACTAGAAATTTCCTCAAAATGTTCTTGAGATATTGTGTTCACAAAAATGGGATGGGAAAATATTGCCTTTGTGCCAGCAACAGCCATACACAATATCACTTTAATTGTATGCTATATTTAGAATATTTTCACTGCTTTACCTTGCTGTCAGTCTTTTCCCTCAAGAAACCACTGTTACAGAAGCCAAATACTGCTCTCTCCAAAGCCACAAACTACAGGAATCATGGAGGTGGTTAGTCTGGATTTGAAGTCACATGATAAGTCCCACAATAACACAAACAGACCATTATATCCCATGATCTGCAAGGTAAAATGACTATTTTCACCTAAGGAGTTTAATTGGTCTGCAAAGAGTGATATTTGGCTCATAGAACGGCAGTTTCCTGTTGGAAAAGATTGTCAAATGGCAAAGTAAAGCTGTGAAAATATTCTAAATATATCGCACACTTAAACTAATAAATACGTTTTGCTGCTCCACAGCAGTAGATTGCTTAGCTTCATACACCAGGACTCCTGCTGCTTCACCAAACTGGAGCCGTGCTGACTGCCAACTACTGTAGCACTACACTAGCTAAGGAGAAGTACCTCATACAAACCCACTTTAACAAAATCAGAACTATCCCTTCAAAGTTTTCATCACTTACAAAATACAAACCCCCCTCATTAATACAATTTAATCCACACACTCAACATAATTCTCCATCTCAACATGAATGAAAGAGGAAATGATTATGATTCTGACTCAGCCACACAGATGGATCTGTCGTTCATGCTGCCTGTTTTCCTGAGTTCTCTAATCCATGACATCAGAACCAACCACAACACAAAGGCAATGCCATGACTGCGCATTTAACTAAAACTAATTTCTCAGTTTCAAATCAATAACGGTCAGAAAGTAGCCAAAACCGCATCTGCTTAGCAAAGGACTAGAACCGAAAATGTTGGTGCACTCTGTAAGTAAAGAACAGAGGATGGATGTTCTTCTTTGCAAACTGAACATCCAAGCCACAGGTATGTCTAAGTGATCCAACTTTCAACCACGCTTCAGGGTTTCCAACAGCAAATGAAAAACAGGCTGCGAGCGCAGAACAGAGGAGCGGATCTGCAGCTCCTGCATGCGAGTGTATACATTGTTCATGATGGGAGGGAGTCACATTACAACGTATACCGTCGGCATGTTTCACAGCCATTAGCTGAGACCCGAGTAGGTGCTGCGGTGTGACTCACATCCAAAACAAATCCTTACAGGAGAGTTCAGAGGGTTTACAGAAGATCAGACGACCGGACAAGGAGAGAGAATATTTCTTGCACTTTGAAAAAAAGCACGTGCAGCACAAACAGGCACACGTGATGTCGGTGACACAATTGTGGTGAGCACACAACTGTAGGCACAATCAAATTGCACGAAGTTCACATTTCCTCAACTCAGGACAGTCAAGCTCAGCAGTAGCGCAGACGGAGATTAACACACAGCTCGCACTGAGTACAGACACACGTGAACCAGGCATCAAGACGGGGACTTTGTCTATCAAAAGGTACAAAACAATATTACCATGCACTTTATATGATCTCATAGAGAATTCTTTGTCAAATGTACTGAATAGATGCCTCCACGATGAGTGCTCTATTTTTGTTATTTTTCCTTTGCAGTTCATGAAATGGCCGCAAATATTAATCAGCATGCTTCGAGGGCGATATACAGTCGCTTTGCAACAACAGTGTCTATTTGTATTTGGTAGCCACATCACCAGAATCACTTTTGCAACAAGAAAACGGTAAGTGCCACAGCAGCTCTGTCAGCGGTGGCTCCGCTGATGCTCACGGAGAAGAAAACACGGCCATGCTGTGAGCTGCACCAAACTGCAGAGTCAAAGCGGGGGTGCTAGCTGCCACACACAGAGAAAGAGTGCAGGACGGGCGCCGAAAAGTGAACAGTGGTGATCAGCAGCCCTTGATCTGCATAGTAGACATTACAATTGCACAGGTTTTTTTCCAGTGAAGCCATGACGCGGCACAGACAAGGGCAACCTGCTGGATGAAGCCAGGTGAGGGGTCGGAGGCGGGGCGGGGCGGAAAGGGTTGGAGCCAGAAAACAAGAGCAGATGGCGAGGGAGTGTCCAGGATCAGAGCCTGGAGTCAGACAGGTTTTGGGGGAGGATCTGGTCACTGAATCTTTGGTGTACAGAATCAGCCGAGTGAAGCTAGACTCTCGAAGCTAAAATATGTAAAATAAGCAGGCAGGTCAGGGGAGGTCGTGCCTGTGTGTTGAGGGCTGTGCGGCATGTAGCGGAGAGAAGTGGGGGGTGAGGCTAAGGCCACTCGTGGTGATAACGCCGTCCGTTCTTCTTCCTCTCCTTCTGCAGGTGCTCCAGTTCTGCCTCGTACATCATTTCCTGCATCAGGTACTTTTCCCTCCTCATGCGATCGCAGAGATCCTTCGGCATGTCCGGAATGAGGTACGCTATGAAGGACTTGATCCCAAACACCAGGTGCTGAGGGAAGCATCAATCATTCATGAGTTAGCTTCCACATAACTCACACATGGTAACACTTAATTTGAAGGGGTGTGCATAAGACTGTCATTACACTGTCATAACCATGTCATGGAGCCTGAAATGAACATGTGACTATGACTGTGTCATTTGGTCAATTATGAGCACTCTACTCTGACTGTCAGAGTCAGACCTTATAACATTTAATGACATCTTTATGACAAGTTCAAAATGTACCACTTTACTTGAGGTCAAGGAAAATATTTACACACTTTAATTTACACACTTTTTGACACACTTATAATGCCCTCGTGACAGCCAATGTCAAAACCAACCACATATGACAGTTTAATATGATGTTGAAACATAAAGCCAGTTTGTTTCAGTCTGATAATGTAAAGTTGTCATAACAAAGACATCCAAAACAATGTCAACTTTGCATTAAAATGTCGTAATCGATGGAATGACACTAAATGACAACAGTCATAAACATTCATTAAGTCTCCTGTCATGATAGGTGTCATGACATGGTTATGACAGTGTGATGACAGTTTTAAGCATGCCTCTTCAAATAAAGTATGATCCTCACACATGTTATAGTTGCCAGTATTTGCTGAATAAGTCAATAAACATGCAAAGGTTAACACTGTGTGTACCACAATAAAGAACTTTATATGCTCTATAATGTTTTATAGCTGCATCTTATGCCAGTTTTTCCTCACTCTACAAATCAATACACAAAGCAGCGTTGTCAGGAGAACATTTTCAAGTAAAGCGGAAACATGGTGCCTTTTTTAAAAGCTGGACCACCATGTAATTTGGAATTTTTCTGTGGGTTTTTGTGGGTTCTGTTCCTACTATAACAGCAAGATTAAAATAAAGCATGAGAACCTAATTGTGCTTTTGGGGTTTTCATTTTGACAATGGCAGCACATAAATTAATAAAAGTAAAAGAGGTGATAAAACTAGAAACATTCTGAAACAAGAAACAAACATTTTCACAGACTTGAGAAGACATAAGGGGATTTGGTTTTAGCAGCTTGCCTTGCTGGTAAACACACAGAGAAGAAGAGGAAGGAAGAGTGCTGACAGACCTCAAAGACGATGATGAAGGCCAGTCTGGCAGCCAAGACGTGCCAAAACTGCAGGGTGAATTCATACGGCACTGAGCTCCAGGGCGGTGCTCTGTAGTCTCTGTACCTGCAGTATATGGTCTGACTGCTGTTCGCCTCCTTGATTTCAAACACAGACAGGCTGCTGTTCATGTAGCCTCGCAAACACCTGAGGGTGAGAGGAGACGCTGTCAGACCACAAGATGAGCCACTAAACTGGGTATAAAATTATATAAATATAAATATGAGGTATAAAAAGCTACATAACACACTAAAGGAAAGGGACAAACCCAAAAAGCATAATATGGCCTCTGTAAAGTGTACACATCATATTTGACGCTTACTCATTGCCATGGTGGCGTCCCTTGTCCACACACGGGCCATATTTGAAGGCGTAGACAAAGCGGGGGATGTAGTCTGAGGTGATGGCGATGACGAAGGCGTTGGTGATGACTGCCAGCACGCCAATACCCTCGAGAATCCCGTGCCAGATACCTGACAGCCGAGCCAGAGGAGAATATACTTTATAAAGTGTAAAGGACAGTTTGAATGTTCAGAATGATGGTTTATAAACCTACAAGCCTCCTTCTACAACACATAGTAACTTAAAGGGACAGTTCACTCCAAAATCCAGAAGACATTTTTCTTCTGGCCTGTAGTGCTGTTTATCCATCTAGTTTATTTTGATGTGAAATGCTGAATTTTGGAGATACTGCCTGCATGGATGTTGGCCTTCTCTCGAATATAATGGAATTAGATGGACTAGATGGACACTTGGCTTGTGGTGCTCGAGAAAAAAAAGAAAAAAAACTTTTGAAAACCTCAACAGCAATGTCTCTTTTTAGAAGTCATGACCTGGTTACTCAAGATAATCTACAGACCTTGTTGTGAGCAGTTTCATGTACGAACTACTTTCTTTCAAGGAAACAGTTTCATGAGGGACTTCTTTCTATAAAGAAACCGCTCGAAACAAAGTCTGAATATCATACAGACCTTGTTGCCTTCTATGTGAGAGAAGGCAGAAATCTCTACGGCAGATATCTCCAAAACTTTGTAAATCAAACCAAAACAATCAGGATGGATATGTATTTTTGATTTTGGGATGAGTGGTCACTTTAAGTTCTGTGTGACTTACAGTTTTAAGTCTTTTACTGGTGAAACATTAGAGTGCATCAATCAGAAAACAGGGTTGGGTCAGATTACTTTAAAAATTTTGCAATTATTTATGTAATCCACTGGACTACTTCAAAATCAAACACTGAAAACATTGCAACTTACGGTAAAAAATTCCATAATTTTCTTATTTCTTGTAAGACATTTTCACTGCAAATAAAATGCATTTTTTAAATTGCAGAAACCTGATATGTCAGATGCACTTTTTATGAGTTCATAGAGCACCAGTTATCATGACAGAAGTTTCATAATCCTTGATATTTTAAGTATAATATAATTTCAGATTTTTCACCTGTAATCTGGGTTGATCATAGTTATTATTTTTTGTTAGCTGATTATGTAATCCAGGATACTTGTAATCTATTACTTTCCAACCATGGGAGAAGATAATGACAGACCAACTGAGAAGGAAAATTCAACCCTATATTGTCATGAAATCACTCATTTGTGACATTTATCCACACATTATGCTTCATTCGCGTCTCCTCAGTTAATAATTAACCAGAGTGAGTTTTAACAGCCTCCAGTAATGATGCTAGGACATATTGTTCATATTAGGGATGAGACATTTACTAATGATCAGGATAAACCACGGTACAGTTCCTCTGGGTTAGTATTACCCTTTTCAACTTTTAATTGTCCTTAGATCTGTTTGATTACTGCACCATGGTAACTACTGTCCAGCAACAACCAGAGTTAGCAACAGTCTCCTGGACGCAGACAAGCAGGCGCAGTAAACTACTACTCTTACACGATGTTCTGCTGCTGCATGAGTCATGTGTCTGCAGACCATAACACGCTACAAAGCTTAGTCACCCGACCGACATATTTTGTTCATTTAAAATCCAGCAGTCTAATTGTAAGTGTTCCAACAGAGAAACACTACTGACTCCTACACAAGACTCCTCTGTATTTAAGTCAGTTTTGGGCTCATTCCAATTACATCACAATCACGGTCTTCTTAAGACTCATTTGTATTTAAGTGAACTGTGCATGATGTCACTGCATATACACAAAAGATTTTCATATGTTCACTTAAGGTATTTTATTAAAAAAACGCAATAATACTGTTAACCATGATGTTAACCATGATAAAGGTAAACAAAAGTTTTTGAACTGTGTTATGCAAAGTACATCATGTTTTTCAGCTGCATTACAATAAATAAATAATATTGAGACTACTATGTTAGTGGAAAAGGATCTCTGTCTTTTCTGATTTAGATTGATCTGTATATTTGGTAAATGTCTGCTTAAACCTACAAAGAAGCTTTGTTCTTTGATTCTGTGTGACTGAAACATAATGTGTTCATTACAGCTTTCTAAATGTTTCAGGGTGGATTCTTCCTTTAATTACAGGGCAACATGCCACAAGAAGGCTGGTGGGAGGGGAGGTGCAGCATATGGCAGTACAGCAACAAAGGATATGTGAACATATCTATCTCCATAGGATGGAAAACGTTTGATACCCACGGTGTTTTACTGTTGGCTCTGATCTAAAAATAAAACAGACACGGTGAGAGAGACACCGAGGAGGTGCAGGGGCAGTCAGAGATCGCGCTGACCTATGTCGGTGGCTCGGGCAGGCATGGGTCTCCTCCACTGAGTGACAAACTTGTAGGCGTCAAGACGAATCTCAATAATGTTGTTGAGCAGAGCCAGGAGAGGAGCCAGCGGGAACGCCGCTACGAAGATGGTGGTGAAGCCAAACTGGAGAACTGCAGAGGAAAGAACCAGTTGGATGAACTTCAGAGGATGTCCGTCTCAGCTCTGGCATACATTATGTTAACAGGCATATTTTTCTTCTTTGCCTCTTCAGACAAATATAACACTTCAAAAGGGTGTCATGTTTTACCCATTTCAAGGTATTCATCCACCAGTCCATGGGCGTTCATCGGCTGCAGGTTCCAGTCTTTGTCCCACTGTGGAAGCTGGGCTTTATTCTCTACATTCTGCCCTCCACCACCTCCTTTCTTCATCTTCCTGCGAGACCACCAGTTCTGCAGCAGCCTGAAAAATGTAGCAAGTAGCTAACTGTCAACTCAAAGCAATTATTTCTGACAATACACTGAGCACTGCAGGAACCATTTTACTAAGCCGCACACAAGAGGATTTGATGTGTTTCTGCAGGAGAAAATCCTTTTCATATGCTAATGAGCTGAAGGACAAAAAAAACTAAACTGAATATTACACAAGGTCTGTAAAATGCCAATCACTTGAATTTAAAGCAGTTTGGATTAAATATGGCATTTCTAATGGTTCGTAGAGACAGCAACATGTGATTATAATAACACATTACTTACGGATAACCAAGCTCCATGAAGTTGTTCCAGATTTGTTTGAAGAACATGATGACTCCCATTTGCAGGCAGAGATCAATCAAACAGCCGCTCGGGTGACACTGAGAAGAAAAATACATTTAAATCAAAAAAAAGAAAAAAAAACTGTGACATCCATATTTCATGCCTGATAATTCAAAGCCTGGGACAGACTTCATCCCATTCTGTTTTTTGATCATTAGACATTTAAAACCCCAGTAATTATGTGTGAGATTAATGGTTCTCATAGTAACATGCAGACGGATCATTAGAAAGATGAATTACTTGAAAATTCTAAATATATCCTCAAACAGAAGGCAATGATCAGCCCACTTATGGAGACGCCTAATTGCACTCACCTCCTCCAGCCTCCATCGATTAAAGAGTTTATTGTATTTTCCCGGCCTGCCAGCAAACCTGAACAGATTGAGATTGGCAACATTAGGTGCAAAATTCAATCAGAGGAAAACTAATAAACTCTGAGCAGGAAAAAGAGACACTTAAAGGCGCTAATTATGTCAGATAAACCTCACAGCTTGGTTACATTTGACAGGTTCAACTGCAAAAACGGATATCCCCAGTTTCATGTTTTGTTTTTGTGTGCAATCCAGAGAACATCAATCAAACTGGTGTTGGGTTATTTTTGATAAGGTGTCTCATTTTATTTTCATTTTCATACATCATGTTTTTTATTGTGCACTCCTGCTTTCGAATTTGCAATCCTAAAGCTCAAAGACTTCAAACAAACACAAATCAGCTTCATATATATTCCTGAGTAGCTGCAGACCAGTGACAGGCTCTCTGAATGGTATTCATGAAGCTTGTATCTGCAAATAGAGATGCAGACTCAGACATTATAATAGCAGGGAGAAGACTATCAGTAGTGCACGAGTTTAAATATCTAGGTAGAGTAACTGATTCACAAGTCATATTCAAAACATTAGACATTGTTCCTGGACATTTTAGGAACAATTTAACAACAGATGCTTCAAATCTGTACATCACTACCACGATTCTTTCACATATGAACTACTGTCTGCCCAGCTGGACACAGAGAGGCAGGACCACGTCACGAGTAGCAGAAAGATAATGTAACTATAAGCACGCTTTGAAAACACTGCATAAACAGTTAAACAACAAATTCATATCATCACTGTAAAATTCTAGCCAATATGTTTTTTAAACTGGGAAAACATGATCAAATTATGCAGACATTTTATTTTTCCATGGTCTGCACCCCCAGAGCTCAATGAATTCATTAAACAAAATCAAAACTCATCTACCAGAGTTACTGCCGGAGGGGACTGTAAAATACCAGATAGAATAAGTTAATTTGGGCCGTCAGCCTTTTGATATTGAGCAGCACATACCTGGGAACATCACATCTCTTAACTCATTCTCTAACATCTATAAAGCAGTCATTACTGGACAACCAAAGATGCTGTCATAATCTGGAGCAGTGGTTATGTCTTTGTTTGGCTAGAATTGTCCCTGTTTATGTGCTTATGTACTTGTATGTATTCTTTAATATTTTCTATATGCCCTCAACCTGCCAGAGACCTCAGATGAAATATTTGGCTAAATCTAGTACATCTATCTGATGAACTCAAGTACTCATGTTAAATAATGTGCATTGTCCCTTCTTAAGTAAAACAACCATAAAAGCAAAATGAAAAAATAATTTTAAAGGAGTAATATGCAACAACTGCACATCCAAAAATCAGTACTGCAGTCCAAATATCAGGCTGGACGATACATGTAATAGGTTGAAATCCTATTTAATATACTGTACAGTTCATGGTTGAAGCGAACTCTTCACTTCTTGTCAGCACAGTATTTTGGACCACAATGAATTCTACAGTGAGATAAAAAAAAGTGAAGGGGAGTCTTGGCAGTCATTACACGGGGGTTTTGAGACAAAACATCTTTCTACAATCTCTCATTACAGTCACTGTAAACAGGAACTGCAGAGTTCATGGCAGCCGGCCTACCTTCCGAGAAAGAAAGCGATGTAAAATGTGGAGCTGTTCAAATTGACAAACTGGAAGAGGAACATCTTCAGGGCAAAGCTGTTCTCCCACTCAGACTCTGTCCGTGGGTGCTCTGAGGGGGGAGAAAGAAACAAGGGGTTGTGGGATGGACGAGGGAGAAAATAAATGCGTGCCAACCATCTGGGAAGTGTGAGATAATGAAGGTATAAATGCATGCAGCATGTGGACAATGCTCACCTAAATTTGTCAGCAGGTAGGCCACCTTTTCATACACCTGGCAGGATGATAGTACTCATGAGCATCAACAGGGAAAAGGTTGAACCGGGTCATGACCATGAGAAAGAGAGGCAAACAGGAATCTCAGCAAGAAAAAAAAAACACCAAGTCTCTCTGGCTGCAGATGTGACAGTTCCTGGAACAAAGTTCTAAATAAATGTTTCATGAAACATTTGTTGGACAGTGAATGTAAATGTGCCAGATGATGCTTGTCCAGACACCCACCACGTTGAGAGACATGATGATCATAAAGTTGATGCAGACACCGGTGCCAGAGGTGGCAAACTGCCAGTTCTTCTTCACAAAATTCCAGTTGAGGGAAGCAAACTTCTCCATCGCAATGAGACGGAAAACCACCACAGCAAACACAGCTGTCAGGACGAGTGAAATCTAAGCAGAGAGATAAAGAGAAGACAGCACAGAGGAGGGGATGATTTATGTGTTTATAATCACAGATGAAAAATTTAGGTTTAAGAGGTTTTATCTTATCTTATAATGCGCATAAAAAAGAAAACCTCATGATTAAGAAACAATTAAATATTCAGAAAGGCACAAAACTCATCGTTCAAATGTAATCAGTAAACAGGAGAAATTAGGCCATCAGAGAGAACGCTATTTCATTACAATTTTCATCCAGCAGGGGGAGATGTTGTGCCATCATTAATTGCTCCAAAGGTGGCACACAAAACGAAGGTGATCTCACTCTGAGCCTGAGTCCCAAAAGGGCAGATTATTCAAAGACCAGAGGGTTTACCATGAAGAATATTCCGGACACAGACACCATGAGCCGGCTGAGTTTGTCTGAGAAGGGCTGGAAAGGCTCGGGCTTGCCGGAGATGGGGTTGACTCTCTCCAACCGGGAGTACTTGGCTTCAAACTGAGGCCTCAGCTCCTCCTGATTCACACAACACACACACACACACACACACACACACACACACACACACACACACACACACACACACAGTGGGATCAGAATGAACTATTGAAGGTCAATCTGCCCGATGAAGCAATAAATCATTCTTTGGTAACGCTTCATAATAATAGACATGAAAGCTACTGTAAAGAGTTTTTAACTGGTTATGAAACAACTGATGCCTCTATAATATTATTATTATATTATATTATATTAGGTATTCTTAATACCTGACACTGGTTCAGATTCTCCTTGAAATCAGGTGAAACAAGTCTTTGTTTACATTTCTACAGGGAATGTAATAGTAAGTATATACAGTGTGTTAGCCAGTTAAAAAAATATCCAAATAAAGTATTATAATATATCAGTTGGAAATTTATAATAACAATGTAGATAATGTTTCAATTCATCTATGAGTAGTTAGGTAACCCTCTAGCATCAGTTTAGCATATGCAGCGCTCCGTGGGCAAGTTATCAATAATAAATATCCAACGTCTGGGTAGACTTTTAAAATACAGACACAAAAACTATACTGAAATACAAATAAGGGTTCTCGTGGTCTGGTAGCTTAGTTAGTAGAGTGTTCACCCCATGTACCGAGGCCGTGAGTCCTCTGCTGTGGCTGTGGTTTTGACTCCCGCCTTTGGTCCTTTGCTGCATGTCATAACCCGACTCTCTCTCCCCCTTTCCTGTCATATCCCCTCAGCTGTCCAATCGATTAAAGGCTTAGAAGACCCCCAAATATATGTATATAAAAACAGAAATAAAAAGGGGTCTTCCTGAATGGGTGAGGTTCTACTCAGAAACATTAGTTTCTGGAGAACCCTTTTTTTGTAGAAAGGGTTTGTCAAGTGTTCTTAGGAAGACAAACACTTTTTGGAGGAAATTGTTCTTCAAGGATTGTTGAATTCCTTGAGGAACGCTTTTGTTAAGAGTTCTTTGTACCATAACATAAAAGGGTTCTCGATAGAACCCCTGAGGTGGGTTCTAGATAAAACCCTTTAAACATAAAGGTTCTCAGCAGAAACCCCTTGATGGGTTCTTGTTACCACCCTTAGAAGGTGTAAAAGTTCTGGATAGAATAGATAGAGGGTTCCAGGTAGAACCATTACACCATAGAAGAGTTCTATGTAGAACCTCTCACAGTGGGCTCTATGTGTAACCCTTTCTGTTGGGTAGAGCGCTCTGACAGGGATCCAACTAGAACCTATATAAAAAGTTCTAACAGGAACCAAATAAAGGGTTCTCCTATGGGGACAAGCCAAAGAACACTTTATGGTTCTAGTTAGCACCTGCATTTCTAAGAGTGTACCTGGTTATGTTTAGGAAAAGATCATGATTTGGATTAAAATAAGTACGTTACTTAAAAAGTTCATGTACGTAACATACAGAAGTTAGGTACATAAGTACGTAAGGTGTTATAATCATCAGTTGCAACTTTATAACCATCAAAACAATGTTTATTGGCTGTTTACTAACTAATTAATAACCGTTAATAAAGTGTTATAAATGTCTGGTCCATCTGTCTATGCAGTGGTTTCTTAAATGTTTAAACATCATTTGGTAATCATTAACAAATACTTAATATAGTATATAAAATGTTCTGATGTGTGCAACAATAAACTGTTAGTTTACTACTTTAATCAGAGTGTAACTGTGATTTTCTCTTATTAGCTATGATACAATATATAATTTATGAACTAATTATTTTATAATAATAATTAAATTATAGCATTACCAATAATTAGTAAACATAATTATCAATTCATTGTTTGTTAACTATTAATTAAAGTTTAACTTTAATAACAATAATAATAATAATAACTCTTTCTTTTTATATAATCAAAGTCAAATTTAGAACGAGACGAGCTGCATGAACGCAGCCTAAAATTGCGAGATAATCAAAAAATGTCTGATCTATTTGAGGATATTGCTGAAGTACCTCTTCCTCCTCCCAATCAATGAGATCCCAGTCGTAAGTCAGCTCTGCCCTCCTCCTTTTCCAGAACTCCAGGAATACTGTGGCTGCAGAGGGGAATCAGGAATCAATCACGCCATTGATCAACATTGATATGAAACACACAGCATGATTGATAATCATGTGACTGCAGAGGACCATTAACGCCACATCATTGTCAGATATCCTGAGTGGAACACAGGCTGCGGTGACGTGCGCGGCCCATTATGGAAACTGATTACAGCCATCAGCTCGCAGGCTGCTTCGTGTCTGTGGTGAAGTTAAGGAAAAGTGGCAACAGCAAATAGGCTTTCCTTGTCCAACATTTCAACCCCCAAATCGTGTCTTTGTCAGGCGAGATCCATTTTATGTTGAGAGACTTCAAAAGTAAAGCTTTCTGTGGGCAGAATTCAGTCTGGAGGCATTGTTTCCTTTGTGTTCGACTCTATTGTGACTCGAGCTGCACACAACACCCGAAATTCATGTCCATAATCTTTCTGTCAGGCCTTTTTGTGTATTCTGGTTTATTACAGATACATAACACGAGAAAAAAAGGCTTTTATAAAGGCTGCATGACCTGCACACGTCAGAATCAACACTGATGTGGTTCAATATATGTGGAAAATGTGTCTCAGTAGGATTAGCGCAAATACAGTGATGGATGAGTGGAAAAGAACTGTGCAATCATGTATGATATATGATGGGCAGCACACTGTAACACGATACGACTGATTCAGCTCTTTTGTCAGTCTTCATCAGACATACATGTTACACACATGTGGGATTTTGTAGGAGAAGCACGAACGTCTAGTAAAAACTGACATGAGTATTTAATCAGTGCCATGCAGGATTAAAGGCAAAGTTTGGATTTTTTGGAACTGTATGAGGTACTTATCGTCAGTGTATTGCCTACAGTAGGTAGTGTCTGCATTTCTTTCTTTTCATATTTCATGGTAAACTGAATATTTTAAGGTTTTATTCTCTTGCTCAGACAAAACTAGCAATTCCTTCACATCACTTTGCTTTTTAGTATTTTGTGCTATTTTTTTATACTAGGTGATTAATTGAGAAAAGTCAGCAGATCAATTGGATGCTGATAATAACTGTTAGCTGCAGCCCTGCGTGTGGTATTTTTAAACCCATTTACAGTAAAGCAAAATGATTCCAGTGATGAAGATAAATTTGGGACACACAAAGGAGTTGTGGCCTTAAAAAGCACCAGAATGCGAATCTTCAGTCAGAACAACTTTCGCAGATGTTAAAAGATGTTGAAGTTTAATATAGCTTGACCCACTTTTGTTTAAAGAGAAAGAAAAAGCTGCCTTCTCAGATGCCTACATTCGGTCCCTTGGGCTAACCAATTTTTCATCTCTATCTCTCTCACACACAGCAGACCTGGAGTGCACTCGCTCAGTGGCGCAGTACTGCTGCTACTTTGGTCCACATTGCCAAAAGCCGTTATGGAGGATTCGGAGCTACAGACCTCGGTCAGTGAGGCTGGCTGGCTGGCTGGACCTCCCTCGGCTCTCCAGCTCTTGTTGGCCTTCATTTAGCCCAAACTCTGAACACAATGTGCCAAGTGTTCCCTCTGGGCACAGGTGATTATTTACCACACTGGCAGATATATGGATGTGGGCCAGACGCTGCACGGTAACGCTCACTCTCTACATCACGAAACATGCTATAGTTGTGGGAAACATAGCTGCAATACAGCCCTATCATGCTGCAGTGATACAGACTCCCTCTGGAGAAATGTTTAATTATCCGACTAATTACATCAGGACAGCAGTGGGAAGTGTAAGCGCAGACGCTCAGTCAGAGAAACCTGTCCATGATTTATTCACTGACAAATGTATTACACAGTGAAGATCCCCTGTATTTGCACTGCCGAGCGTTTACTGTTTTGAATTCTCGGCTGAAAAGCTTAATGTGTTTGGAGGAGTCGAGTGGAGAGTGGAAAAGCACTGACACACTATTGTATAAATAGATTTGAATTCCAGCAGGGTTTGTATCAAGTGAGGAGCATGGTTGGTGTAATGCAACACAAAGAAA
>JAJHUR010082651.1:0-12562 GCA_027495735.1 Lutjanus campechanus
GGCTGAAATCAGGTGTGAGCTCATTTTCAACTTCTCCGTCATTTTTCTCCGTTTTCTTGTGACTGATGATCTCGAGGAATCTGCCTGTTATTTCTCACGCTAATGAGACAATTAACACATTTTAACGGAATAAAAACGTCAGTAAAATATAAAATAATTTAAGCGTGTCTGTTCTCGTCCTCTGAACCAAATGATTCAGATTTAATTAAACTCAATCAGACCAGCAGCATCATGTGAGGAGCTGTTTATTTTCTCAGTGACTGAATTTCGGCTCAGCTCTCTGTGGGCTTTTTGTTTTGCTATCAGTGCTCACACACGCACACACACACACACACACACACACACACACTCTACCACTCCTACATTTACGATTCTGACTGAACGCTGTGTTCCCAGTCCGACTGTAAACGCTCCCAGTTTGTGTGGGCGTCCGTTTGTAGACGTCTATAAATAGGCGGCCGTGGTTTCTGCTCCACTTCCAGTTTGGTGTTTTGGTTCCAACCAGAACGTTTGGATTTAAAACTGAAGAGAAGTCGTCTGGTTTTCATTCAGCTGTTCAGCTACTGATGCTGCGTCTCTGTCAGTCAGTCCTCGTCTCAGACTGGGGGGTCGAGAGCTGCTGTTACCTTGAGTGGGTCACAGCCACGTTTGTCACAATCACAGATTTTCTCTACATGATTATTGTGGCCAAAATAATTTATGATAATTAGATAATTATGACTTATTTTTGGCAAATGAAATGAGATGGAGAAGGACCAAAGCTAGCCCAGTCAGTCTTTGGTAGGTGCTGGATCACTTAAACAATATTTAATGAATGAATTAACAGTTACTCTACACATCATTGTATCCTTTGGTTTCTATTTATTTATAAAACTGATCACTTCCTTATTACACTGGTCCAATAGTCATTATCCAGCTCTCAGCTGATTGGCCGACACTTCAAGTCCCTCGTGCAAATATTAATGTTCACACAATAAAACTGAGTCCACAGGTCTGTTTAAAACCATGATTATAAACTTTTCTGTTTGTTTGTGTTGTCTGTTAATTGTCTTCATTGTTTATTATATATTTTTATGTATTTTGTTTTGTTTTCTCGTTGTGTTTGTGACATCACTGTACATGAGGGAGCTCAGTGATTCCTCCAGATTAAATAAAGGTTGAATGAATTCATTATTATAATGTTAGTTTTGGGGCCTTTATTGAACAAGATGGTGAAGGACAGACAGGAAATGTCGAGGGATGACATGACAGCTCCAAAGCATCACGATCGCCCCCTGGTGGTTGGCTGCAGTACAGGTCATAAACCCCGCCCACTCCATGTTAGCAGATGGGACATGTGCTAAACTCAAACATTAAAGTATGAAGCAAATACATTTTTCTGTCATTTTACGTAGTGTTGATTTCCTGATCAGTTTTGTTTTAATTAGTTATTTTGATGATGTAATAATAATGGGGTTTCATGCCATGATTGACAGCTGAGCTCGTTGGCTGTGTGGGCGGGACCTCTACAGTTACAGCGGGAGGAAGTGGCGATGTGTCGTCCGTCTCTGACCGAGGTTTTATTTCTCCCTTCTTATAATCTAACACTGCTGAGGCCAACACACGATCTACAGCTGCAAATCTTTCTGAATGCACATTTTAGGTGATCAAATCAAATCAAGACATTTTAATTTAATTGTGTTTTTTTATTAAACCTTCCTGATAAATGACATATTCTGATTCATCCGGAAATATATCACATTCCTGATTTCAGCTTCTTAAATGTGAATATTTTCTTTCCTCTCTGACAGGAAACTGAAGATCTTTGACTTGTGGACAAAACGAGACATTTGAAGACGTCAAGTTGGACTTTGATCAACATTTTTTTATTTATTTTTTACAATTTTCTGACATTTTCTGGACCAAACTACTAATCAGTTAGTTGAGAAAATAATCAACTGATTAATCAATGATGAGAATAATTGTTAGTTGCAGCCCTAAAAACACTATATTAGGCTGAACAGTTGCACCATATTTAATGTTGAGGTGATCCAAAAGGAAAGTAATCAAGTTACATTACTTTAATATTGTGATTCTTGGATTATGTTACTGAGTAATTAGTAACTGTATCAGGATACATTTTTAAAGTGACCCCCCCAACCTTGCCAATGGGACATTTTTCTGATTTTTGGGGTTCGGTCCCCAAAATAAATGCCTGACGTCTTGACGAATCACAGCGCTCGCTGACCTGATGCAGACAGGAAGTAAGAGTCGCTGTAGTTTGTCATTTTGGGGAAACAGACGCTGACAGCTCTGAGTTCAGTCCTCCATCACGTCACAGATTAAACATTTACGGTGGAAAACGGAGACGGTTCAGCAGCTCCTCACTTATTCATCACGTTTCCAGCAGACTGTTATGTCAGAGGGGTTAAAAGCAGCGAGCGGCGGGGCTGACGTGTGACCTGTCGGGGATCAGGTGACCTCCACTGTTCGCTTCCTCCCTCGTGGCTCATGTGTCCCCGGCCGGATTACGGCGTGTTGCCGAGTGTGGGAAAAAAGGGGGCTTGTTTATCGAAGGGCGTGGCCCACGTGTGTTTTGACCCATTGTGTCTCCGCGCAGGTAGATTTACGTTTCAGCTGGTGCGTCAGTGCGTGATCAGTTTGGCCTCGTTCCTGTGGAACCTCTCGAGGATGACGTGTAAACGCTGTGATCTGATCCTGATACCTGTTAGCATGTACTACTATACTGTATTGTCTGGGAGGCTCAGCTGCCTGTAACTCAAACGCTGCACCAGTTTAAAGGAGGACACGCCTTCCACAGTTATTTTCAGTTTCCCAAAGCTATCGGCTTCCCGTCTGAAAGGCTCACGGACTCACAGCTGAACCTCCGAAACCACAAGACCACAAGACCACAAGACCAGCAGCAAACTGCACGTAAAAGATTTGACTAGATGTTGATTGTGAATGAATCAGTAATGGCAGAGTTAACTAATAGAGGTCACTCAGTACACTGTAAACACAAAGAAGTGAGAAATACTTTGAAAAATTGAGGCAATCGGTTCCCACAATTTTCTTTGAGTTGATAAACTTAAAAGTTGGAGGTTATCAGAGTTTTAATATAGTTTGTGTGACATGTTGATTACAGTTTGATTAAGACAACGCAAATGTTTTCAGTAAATGCAATTTATCATTTTAATTCACGCCTCTCATTGTTAACACACTGTAAAAAAACAAGAAAACTATTTCAGAAATGTCAAAGCAACTTTATTCAATAGATTTGAGTTTTTTAAAAAGTTTTACCAACTAATAATAATAGTTTTGTTTAGATTATTTTAATTACATTTTCAAGCAACCAAATAAAGACAAATCAGGTTCATGGTTCACTGTGAACATTTTTTAAAATGTGATTTTTTGGGTATTCTAAAACTCACAGGATTGAATTCTATCTAAAGAAGAAAAGTAAATTATCTCAACAAAAGATTATAGGTCGGCAAAACTTTGTGTTTATTTCAAAACTTTCAAAGTTTTGAGAGTTTGAGTTTGATTCATAACTTGAACATTTTGTGAAGACAACTGCTGTGAAACAGGACAGAACTGATTAAGTTAAGAATAAAAAAAACATTTCACTTTCGGTAAAACCTGAACTTAAGAGTTTAAGTTTTCTCTACTTATTATAATTAATTAATTTGCTTGAGCCTTTGGTTTTACAGTGTAAAGTGCAGATCCCTGCCAGGCACCAGATGGTGAAGCACCTACTGCAATGCCACCACAACTGCCAAAGTTCCTCCAACATTAACATGACCTCCACATATGTGGTCCCGAGCTGAAACAAGATTTCAAACTGAAGCAGTTGTTGATCACTTGCGGCTCCAACAATAAGCTGCTGAGGTGGTTTTCTCTCCAGGTTTGACTCCCAGCATGAGTCATGGTTCACTGAGCTAATGGTTAGCTAAGCTACTTTAGCAACAAGTAAAACTATCTGTCCGTCAGACCCCATAAACAACTTTTATACTGGATCCCTGTTGATCTCGGCGGCTGTGTTCATCCCCCTGCTGAGCCCTGTTCTGTTGCCTGCTAAAGTCACGGTTACCTACTTTAGCAGCAAGTGAGCTGCTAAAGCTATCTGTCCATAGGGAAATTTTTTAAACCTCCTTTGAACTGTACTCATTGTTGGTCTCAGAGGCTGTGTTCAGTCCTGGTGACCAGTCGTGTTCACTGGGGGGCTGCTGAGCCTGGTTTTGTTTCCCGCTAACGGCAGCTAACAGTCACAGTTAGCTACTTTTTTCTCATTCTTTGGGCAGATAGGTTACGTATAATCCAACACATAAGTGATAAAAACATTTTAAAGAACAGTAGTTTCTTGATTTGTTTGTTTGTTTGCAGACAGCAACTTAAACTTACTTCCTGCTGCTACATGCAGCCTCATGATTTTGTCGGGAAAGTCAAGGACAAACGGCGTCGCTTTGATCAAAACAACGTGACAGTAAAACTCATCAGAGAGCGAGGAGCTGATGTGTTGAGACAGACAGAAAGAAAAGATGAAACAGACTTAAAAGCTCTTCAGTTCTGTAGATTAATCTTCTTACGGAGCGAAGAGAAGAAGAGGACGCAGCTGGAGCAGGAGGAGAAAAAATAAAGCTTTCGTACACTTGACTTCATGGAAATCAGAAGAGAAAAAGCGTCTCCGTCCTGCTGAGTTTAAACTGATAATCAGAAGATGTTGGAGTCTCAGCTGGAGGTTACACTCCTCTTTTAAACCCATTAATCTTTCTCTTATTGGTTAATTATCCTTCTTGGATGGTAAAATAAACCTTTTCTGAATACTTCAACCTTAATAAATTTAAAGTTACAGTACACTGGCTTCCATCTACGTCATTTAAATTCAACATCAGTTGTTTATTTTTTATTATTTACCTCATATTTTTAGCACATACCCCACAGTTTCTTTACTGCCCTATGGAATCACAGACATCGTGTTTTTAAAGTTACTTCCAATCGATGTTAAATCTGCCACGTTGGCAGATGGCAAAAGATGGCGGCGCTCAGCAAAGGGTCGATTACGTAGTTGTTGAAAAAATGTCCCGGTCACTCTGAATGATCTGCACCTCCGTGTGGAGGATCTGTAGATGATTTCTTCTTAAATGACTTGTCGTTGGGTGATGGCAGAAGTATAATTAGTGTAAACCTCAACTATAAACCAAAAACTGTCTACACGGTTCGACACCACTGAGACAAACTGTTATTTATGTTTTCTGTGAACTGACCCTTTAAAATAAAGAGGGTGTAGTTGAGAGAACTTGTCAGTCTGCAGTATTAAAACTTAGAAATCTTAGAAATCCCCAGATGGTGAAGTTCATTCTTCATGTTTCGTGACACGCAGACCGGCTGTGTTGATGACGGCGTCCCCGCAGACATCTGGGATCCGTTCGTTCGTGGTCGTGTTTGTTTACAGTCGGTGAAAAATGGCCGTCGGTCTTTGATTCGTCGCCGCAGTGTGTTGATCAGTAATGTACGTACACATTAACTGTGGCCTCTGGAACGTTTCACTGTTTGAATTATATGATTGTAGCAGCGTTTATAAATCACAGAACCACCCACGTTTAATGTACATTTTCTCTGCGGCGCCGACTGATTCATAACATGCATATGTTCATCAGCTGCACAAACTCTGAGCAGTCGGTGTTTTACAACAGTCAGACACGAGTTTATCACCTGAAGAAGATCAGACGGACATTTTATTTTAATATGTTGTGGTTCTGCATCTGTTTGAAGCTCTGTGATCAATATTTGCCAGTAAGAGGACTTAAAGGGATAATTCACCCAAAAATGAAAATTCAGTCATTATCTTCTCACCCTCACGGCGTCCAGAAAACACTGCTGGAAGGCTGCAGAATCTCCTGCCTTTAATTGTTGTTGTAGGGCTGCAACTAATGATTATTTTCATGATCAATACATTTGTCATTTATTTTCTTGATTAAGTAATTGGATGTTTGGTCTGTAAAATGAAAAATGTTGATGCTCACTAACACCAGGGCTGACGTCCTCACGTGTCTTGTTTTGTCCACAACCCAAAGACGTTCAGTTTAATGTCAGACAGGAGTAAAGAAGAAGAGAATTTAGCATTTTTTTCTTTGATTGATTGATTGATTGATTGTTGCAGCTCTGAAATGCTGCATGAAGCAGCTTAATGAACATACAGAGACGAGGACACGGGAAAGAAGAAAACAAGAGAAATAACTTTTGTTGGAGACAAACCGTGTGTTTTCTGAGTTCCTTTGTTCGGAACCTTATCCTTTTGTTCTTCTTCTGTGGTTCCCTTTAATTTCTCTCATTCCAGTTGAGTCCATCTGATTCTGTTTGACTCTTTTTCATCATTACATCACACTCAGCACAGATACTGAACCACTAAAAGCCGAACTCTCCTGGTTATGCATTTGTAATTCTGTCTGATTTTTCATGCTTGCTCAGATTTTGCGAGCTGCAGTCCAGCCAGCGCGGTCGCTGTGGGGACTGGAAGTGTTTGTTTGTGTGTGTGTGTGTGCATGTGTGTAGTTTTCAGTGTGTGTTGTGTGTGTGTTTATCAGGGGAATAACATTCTTCAGTGTTACCACATCGATGATAAGTGCAGTTCAGACGGTCCACATGACCTCCAGCGAGCTGCCTGCCAGCGGTCAGTAAATGAGGAGGGTGGAGGCTCCACCAAAAGTCTCTGAATGTTTCACAACATCTTTTAAGGACAATAACAAGAGAAGAAGAAGAAGGGAGGTGGAAAATCTAGAGCTGAGGGAGCAACACGTCAAAACCACTTACTGACACACACGTTGGAAATACTCACAGAAAAGAATAATTGTATTTATCCAGAGTGGATTTCTCCACATGTTGTACTGAAGTCAGAGAGTCTGGAGTGTGATGACATTTTAAATTGTGTTTCCAAAACCAAACACACAAGAACAGAAGTGTCACGTATGGTGTTAGCATTAGCATACCTGGCTAAATATCAACCATGACTGAAGTGCAGTTAGGTGAATAAATCCATCAGTGACAGAAGAACCATGGTGTTGAATATTTCCTGGAGGGAGTGACACTACTTACACTTCCTGTTTTGAGTGCATAAGTGCGTTCGCATCGACATTTACACCATAACGTAGTGCACTGCGAGTACCTGGATGTTATACTGGAATGCCGGACACTTCTGGCCTTATTTATCATTATTTTGTTACATAAAACTTTTATTATGAAGCAGGAAATGTTTTCATCATCAGTAACTTAACACGACTCCAGTCAGCTGAGAGTGAACGTGAAAAAGTCAAATAAAGCAGATACCTGAAAAGTACAAACGGAGAAAAACTAAACCTCAAACCACAGAGGTTCAGTTAGAAGCTACGTAATTACTGAGAACTGAACACAGACGCTTTTAAAACTCAGAAAAGAAGACAAACTTCTGGCAATGGGAAAAGAATCAATTGGCTATTTTTAGCTGGTTTACCTGCATCTAAAGAACCTGCATGTGCTACTTTTGATTTTAAAACGATGTAATAAGTGCCTTTAAACAGCGATGCTGACATGTGAGCTTCACTTCCTGCTCTCAGTCGAGGTCAGAGGAGTTCACAGACCGCCGTATATAGCGTCCCCGCTGACCCCACATAACACCACATGATCCGTTAAAAAAAAAAAAGATCCAGTTATCAATCACTAACTGTGCACCGACATGCTTCTGTAAACAGCAGTCAGGCGCTGAATAATGCCTCTCAGGTGAGCTGTGTGTCTCAACACAATCAGACTCTGTTAGTGGGTGGTGGGGGGGTGAGGGGGGGGGGGGGGGGGGGGGGGGGGGGGGGGAGAGTACAATGAGAGGTTGTTTTCAGGGGGTCTGGGGTTCGTGACACACCCGTGTTGATGGGTAAATAATCAAGTCATTATGGAACAAGAGCAGTTTTCTTTATCATCACCATCATCAACCACAGCAGATCAGCAGTGTGACACAAACTCTGAGGTCTGAACTCTGTTTGTTTGTTATACAGTCGGTTAAAAATGATTCCCGAAGACTTCTGTCTGTAATCAGGAACATATTCAAAGACTGCGTCATAGATTCAGGCTATGATGCACATGTTGGCTGATATATTGAAACTTTTTGTAAAAGCTTGGTGAATAAACTAGATATTTTTACAGCTGGTAAATGTAAGAATCACTTTAGACTAAAACAAAACAGCTGAGACGACTCAAAATGAACTGAACTCAAACTCGTATGTTTTGAAATGAACTTTCAGTTTTGCCGACATCGTACATGAACAAACTCAAGTCAGAGTTACTGACATTTATCAAAGCTCTCTGCACCTTTATATTTCATCATATTTGGCCTTTGATTTGAATGAATTATATTTTAAAAAATCACAACTTTCTTTTGCAATTTTCACGTGCTCACGCAATTTCTTTCTTTCTTTCAAAAAATACCTAAAAATATTACAACATGCATCACGATTTTTTTTTAAATCAGGCATTTTAGGCCGCAACAATCTGCAAAACTGCCTATGAAATCCTGGAGGGACTGATATATATGTTCTTCATTTTAAAACTGTAATCCTGCTAATAATGCCCATTTTTAGTAAATGTATCTGTAATCTGATTACATCTTTTTTATGTAGTAGTTACCTTTTTTTGGTATTACATTTGCATAATCCCGTTACATGTAATCCATTACTCACCAAACCTGTTTGTGTGTTTTTCTCTGTCAGGTAAACAGGCTGTAAACATCGTTCATGCAGGCGTCATCGTGTGTGTGTGTGGTGCGTGGTGGTGGTGCGTGCGTGCATGTGTGTGTGCAGCTCTGTGGGGTTTCCTGCGTCGGGAAGCAGCGGCTGAGGAGATTCTGCTCGGTAACCCGTCGTCATGGAAAAGACACCTGCGCTGTGATTGGTGGAGAGCTGCAGCTGGAGGTGTGTGGGGTGTCTCCTGTCAGACAGATGAGGTGGTCAGCTGTGTTACATAACAGCTGTGTGTTTGGTTCAGGCTCATTGACGAGGAGCTCTGTGAGAAAACGAACTGAAAACGAACAGAAACACGTAAAAAGTTCAGCCGACGCACCGTTAAAACTCTGAACATCATCAGCTGAATATTTAGTGCAGACGTGTTGCATTAGATCCATCTGCTGCGTCGACTGTGTGAAGTGATTCTGCACAAAACATGTCTGTTTGGGATTTATACCTGTCAGTCCTCTGCAGGTGAAGGTGTGAACCTCCACGTCAGCTCCTGTATGTTCACTGTAAAAACCAAATACTTTTAAATAAATGAGGCAATCAGTTGCCACAATTTTTTTGAGTTGATAAACTTTAAAGTTGGAGGTTATCAGAGATTAAAGATCATTGATATTACATTACAGTTAAAATATTTATTTAAGTCAACTCAAATATTTTCAGTAAATGTGACTCAGTTTTCATTCACACGTCTGCAACAATAACACACTGTAAAAATGAAAACGTTGAGAAAACTTAAAATTTCAAGGCAACTTAATTCAATAGATTCAAGTTTTGAGCCAAACTCAAGTTTTAAAAAATATCATTTTTAATTTAATTTTGATTTTAAGACATGTTCATAGTTTACTGTGAACAACTTTTAAAATACATTTTTTGGATGGTTTCTAAAACTCACAAGATTCAATTTTATCTAAAGAAGAAAAGTAAATTATCTCAGCAAAAGATTATATTCTGATTATATATTACAAAAGTGTTTAGTTTATTTCAAAACTTTCTCAAAGTTTTGAGTTTGATTCAAAACTCGAGACTCTAGTGAAGACAACTGCCTTTAAATTATGAGTTTTCTCAACTGCCTTTTACAGGATAGAACTGATTAATTTTAAGAATAAAAAACAATTATTTCATGATCAGTGAAGCTTAAGTGAAGTTTAAGTTTTTACAGATTAAGTGGGAAGTAACTAAGTACAGTTACTGTACTGTACTAAAATACAGTTTTTCACTAATAAATTTCAAACAGGCTCATTACTTTAGTTGTAATAAATTTGATGTGAATTATTGATTATTTTTATTTTGCATCACTGCGTGCAGTCCTGTCTTACATTGATACACTGCGGGTGGGGAAACAGAATCAGAGAGTTATACAGATGTTATCCATGTTGAATGACTGAACTTTTGCCTCCTCTGGTTGTTTTCTCTTTATTTTCTATCTTTTTTTCGGCGGCTCTGTGCTGAAGTACCTGTCACATGTTTAAAAAGTTTCGGTCTGCCCCCCCTCAGACACCTTTCACATGTTAGATTGGACTGTGAGTTTCTGAACTGACGACCTGACATCGACGCCCTCTGTACTCTGTGGTTTGTGATTTTATTGTTTTTCAGCTGTGGTGAGAAAGAAGCCGAGGTTTGAACTTCGCTCTCAGACTCTGTTTTCATTATTCATCGTGATTTCTGTCACTTTTCATGTGAACAACTGAGGTCAAACCTATAAATGTTCCAGGAGAGACGGTCTGAAATATTAAAACAAAACCACATCTCCTCCGTCTTTGTGTCTTACATTTTACCGCCATGTCTCCTCTTTTTGTCTCTTTGCTCCTGTTTCTCTCCTCCTCGTCTCTGCAGTGTCCTCCAGTTTTGACCAGAGGAGCCTTTAATACAATCAGTGCCAGTGAGGAGCCATAATTTCATTCTCTGTCTCTCTGTTGGTGGGTAGATGAGAATAAAAGGGGGCGTTGCACCTGGAGAATACATAATGGATCAGAGAGCGTAGGTTAAAAATAGCTGAGGACAAGACGGGAGGGAGGAGGACACATGACTCTGTCCTCCTCCAGCAGAGAGGCCTGTGGTTTACATTTGAACTTCGTGTTGCTCTGGGAGCCAAGCGGAGCGGATGGTGGGGTTTTTTTTTTCTCTCTTTCTTTGGAAGACACCACTTTGAACCCGGCGCTGGCTTCTTCGATAAGACGCTGCGGCGCTGCAGATTGAAGTCAGATGTGCGGCGCAGTTGGCGGTTCTTCCTCTGTCATTCAGTTCAACCCCGATGAATAAGAGGTTTCAGTGTTTTATAACGAGCAGAGGATGTGGACTGAAGTGTTCTTCGAAAGCTGAGATCTTAACAAACACAGAACTGAACTCTGTCTCAACGTGTGTGAGGACAGAAAGAAGACAACTGAGACAAAAAAGACATTAATATATATCACACTCGTTCTTTAGAACTGGAACAAATCAAAAAATGTGGAACATTATTGCTTCTACTCTAATTCCATATAGAATTCACGACCTCAGACAATTTAAAAATGTGTTGAAAGACTGATATAAAATGTGCTGTTATAAAATATGTTTTTAAGAAAATGTTGGCCCTTTAAAGTTGAGGAGGTGCATGTTAACTTAAGTGGACCTTTAATGGCTGCTTGTGGAGGTTCCTGAGCTACGGTGTAACCTCGTAACTCCAGAGGTGCAACAGATCACAGAAGTCACGGTTCAGATCGTATCATCAGATCATTTTCAGATCAGCAAAAAAAGTGGTGTGATTAGGGCTTTGATCTCTGTGTCTATGTATCTACTATAGTACATATAATAATTGTACACTGTGCAGTATAATACACAGACTACACTGTGTAGTCTGGCTCAATGTCCCGCCCACAGCACTATGTGATTGGTTAGAAACTGCAAGTAACAGCCAATCAACACAGTCACAGAGCTGCTCCGGTGAGCTGAGAGGAGCTGTGTGTGTGTGTGTGTGTGTGTAGAAGTTAAGACAGCAGATATCACCAAAGTTTCAATAAATGTCATAATCTTATCATCTGTTTCTATGACAACAGCATAGTTACACCAGTGAAAATGTCAGAAGTCATGGTCGTGATGTCACTCAAGGCAACATGACAGCTTTTAAAGGGATAGTTCGGGATTTTTGACATGAATCTGTATGGCATCCCCATCACCAGTGTCATGCAATCACACTGACTTACCCCTGGCAGCGTCCTGTGAGCAGAGTTCTCGTCCAGCTTCGGTCAAGCCGAAAGTAGTCCGGCAGGTTTGCTAGACCCAGTAAAATAAAACGTTTCTCTTCCCAAAACATTATGTGTTCAAAAGAGTGATATATTTGCATCCCAAAAACACTGTAGTGGAAAAAGTCACACCTCGTAATCATTTGGTCCTATTTTCTCTCTGTTCGTATCAGTGCGCGTGATACCGTGACCTGACAGATAGGGCCTACCTGTTTGATGCGCGATTATTTACTACTGGGGAAGATGTCTGACTACGAGAGCGACGAGGAAAACATCGACTTTCTATTAGAGCCAAGGGGATATCTTTATGAACCCGAGTACACTGACGACGAACTTCGACAAATGGAGTTAGATCGGGCAGAAAGAGAGAGGGTGGACAGAGAAGTGATGGAAGCTGAAGCTGGAGTGATTGATTGTTATGTTTTATGATTAATATTCTCAATATTGCTTTTGCATAACCCTGGCGCATCACCGTTAGGCTACGCACGGGTGCTACATAAAATCATTAGTTGTTTTGTTTACCAGTGTTGCAGGAACAGCAGATCTCTTCAAAATCCTTTTCTTCGTCTGTCTTGGGCACGAAGACGCATAGTCGTCCTCGCTGAAGTGCGC
>JAJHUR010082653.1:0-12306 GCA_027495735.1 Lutjanus campechanus
TGCAAGTTTCAGTTAGCTTTTACTTGAGTGAAGAAGTTGAAACAGAACTTCTTTTTTAATTTTACCAGGGTCTTTTTTTTACGCAAGTATCTGTACATGAGTAAAGAATGCGTTTACCTTTGCCACCTCTGATGCTGACTGCAGTTCACTTTAACGGCCACTGGTGTGACACCAAAACAAGGTTTTTCTAAAAATTCTACACAAACCTTTAACTGCCAAAACAATATGGAGATTTAAATATAGTACATGACACGTACATGTATAGCTTTAAGTCAAATAGGCCACTTTCTGCATTTTGTGGCTACTTAGACAGCAATTTAAAGGGACATTTCACCCAAAATAAAAAAGTGAGTGGCAGAATCTTGGAGATTTCAGCTTTAGAGATGTCTGCCTGCTTGTGGTAATCAAGGCACCAAAAAAAAAAAAATACACGTGAAAAATTCAAACCAGTGTCTCTTTCCAAAAATCATGACTAAGTTATTCAAGATAATCAGACCTTGATGCGAGCAGTTTATTGTAGGAAACACTCTTCCTAGTAGAAACTTTCTTTCTAGTCGACAGAAAGTAGTTCCGGTAGAATCTTATGCAGAAAGAAAGTAGTTCCTATATGAAACTGCTCACAAAAAGGTCTATGGATTATCTTGACTTACTTCAGAGATCATCATCAATGAACATTTTACAGTATTTTACACTACTGGCCATCTACGTCTTAACATACTTGTAAAAACAACAATTTCCCAAAGAAGAGCTCCCTTTTTTAGCACTGTAGCAGAGCAGCAGCCAGGCTGCAGAGCCCCTGGGGTGAGCAGAGGTAAAGTCATTTCCTGAAGTTACTTTAGGGGAACAGTAACCTGGCTCCCTTCAGCTGGGACCTGACCTCAATAACCACTTCTGCTGCCAATGTACTTGTCACTATTCATCACAGTGTTGTCCAACAGCTTTAAATCGATACTCATCACCTCTTCCCCCCCCTTCCAGCAGCGCTGATTTTTATGACCCACTCCCCTACAAATTATTATTGTCTGCTTTCAGTCCTGGCTGCTCTTATATCTGCTTATGTTTAAGACAAGCATGAGCAAAACATCATCGATGTGGCTTTGCTTTGGAAATAGCTCAATCAGGGACTCCTCTGAAACCGGATCCAGGAAAGCGTGTCACAGTATTTAGCGGAGCGGGCGGATCAGTTGGGCTGACACACGGTTTGCACATGTTCACTGGAAGCCTGTCAGAACAAGTCAAAAACAAATGTAAGCTCACGGCTACCAAAATGCCTGTAAACTTTGGAGAATGTACACAATGTGTCAAAACAGTCTGAAAACCCCATTGGGTTGGACACTTGCTTTAATATATTTCAGTCTAAACCAATCTGAACATACCAAAGTGGTAGTCTCAACATCCAGGAGTGAGAAAGACTGAAGCAGCGATGTGACAGTGAAGGTCAGAGATGTCCGTGTTCATTTCTCAAGGAGGTGAAGCACTGACACACATCGTAAAAGCAAACAAAAAGGCCTTCGAGTGACCCTTTTCT
Source organism: Lutjanus campechanus (assembly GCA_027495735.1). Classification (NCBI taxonomy): domain Eukaryota; kingdom Metazoa; phylum Chordata; class Actinopteri; order Lutjaniformes; family Lutjanidae; genus Lutjanus; species Lutjanus campechanus. The sequence continues at coordinate 1,529 of JAJHUR010082653.1, forward strand.
TCCGCAAACACTTCTTAATACCAGAGCTCCACACATGCCAGAAAATCATACGCTGGCTGACCTCTACCCTCTGACACATATGACTGGTTTTCTGTTCAACACATGACAGGTGCACCAGTGTTTCCCTAAAAGCCTCCTCTAACACCTCATTCAACACACGATACAGCACCTGACCTAACACTAACAAACTATATCGGCAGTATAGGCAGCAAACTATTGTTTTTAATCAATTAATCCAACAATTATTTTTTTGATTAGTCGACTAATCTAACAACAAATTTATCGATTATTCTAAAAAATTATTTAGTTAATGTAACAATTAATTTACCCAAAATAAACATCAAAAACTGAATATTCTGAATATATGTCCCCCCTGTTTAAAGACCTTATTTGCCAGGTACCTGATCAGAAAAAAAGTACTGGACCTTAAATTCCAAAGGGTTGCTATGACACATATTAATTTAATCACACCCAACCCTAGTTAAGATTATTACTGGCAATGTATTTTTGCATCAGTGTGGGGTGAGGAAAATAAAACATATCATATAACATATCAAACAAACTACAGACCACAGTCACAGACTGTAACAACAGTCTTTAATGTTAGCTGCAGCCATTCCTCACTCATACATTTTTACATTAAAGTAAAAAAAACAACAAAAAAAAAAACAACAGTTCTCTCTGTTCTGAAATGCTGGGGGCATGTCCACTCAACTGTCTCAGATCCAGAGGACGGTGACGGGATGGTATTTTACTTTTCTTGTGTGTCGTGTTGATGGAATCATGATGAAGTGAGGGAGTCTTGAAAGTATGTTTGTTACTGACTGTTGGGGAGGATGAGGGGAGGAGGAGGTTGGTCGAGCTGGAGGATGTCCCCGGAAAAATTCCACCCAAAAAATCCTGAAAATAGAAATCATGAACAAACTGAACCACGTTCCACCTGTTTATAATCCTAATATGTGACGCTAGAGTGCGGACAGAAAGTAAAGTTTGCAGAGCTTGATGCATGCTGTTGCATCTCTATGTGAAATACTCCCACACTTATGATGACAGCTGTCGAGGTTTGTCAGCTGCAGCTTATTCTCCAGGTGAATCCATGCTTTGACCGGGCGCAGCAGTTCACTGCAAGCGTCCACACACGTGATGCAAATCGACGTATTTCCGCCATCAGTGACAGTCCTCGTCACAAGTTCCATGAAAAGACCCGGCCACTTTCTGAAAAGCCAGCTTGAGGGTCTTTAAGATGTTTCCTGTCATTGGCAAGTAAGAGTGAAGGTTTTCTTAAATTATCCTAATTGTACACAGAGGGTGAATGAGGAGGTTTATTTATGGACTCTGCCTTCTGCCTGCAGGTGCAGCATCGAAGAATGGAAAACTCTGCACGGCCTGGTGTACATTAGTTTGTACGTGCGTGCTTGTATGCATGACTGCATGTGCACAAATTTGCATGTGTGTGTGTGTGAGCAAGAGAGTGTGTGTTTGGCGTACTGAGGGAAGCCTTGAGACACCCCAGAGCTACCTTGAGGTCAGTCTACAGTACTGTGTTAAAGGGGAATTCTCTCTCTGGTGGAAATTCCATTACAAATGGCCACAATGAACCTCCTGTAACGACTTCACGGCAACACAAATGTTTTGCTCAAGTGCTATAAAGACCCCCAAATGAAAGGAAAGAGAGATGACATTTTTGTTTCTGCTTTTCATTTCATTTAACGTCTTTTACCTACATGACCTATGTGAATATCTATTAACAGACATGACAGACATGTTGATTTAATACAGTATTACATTTCAACAACGGGCCCGTGAGAGAACTTAATAAATCTTGTCATTCTGCTAATGGTGCAAAAGCTTTTTGGTTGGAAATCCAAGAAAGTTCAGATATATAGTCTACAGTAAATAATGTAATAATTACCCCAAAGTGAGCCCAAAATATAGATGAAGTGATGTTATTACATGTGGCAATCATTACACCAAGAGTTTTATTAGGTCAAATATTCAATTTAGCTATACTGTTTATATTGCAGTAGTTGTCCATTTACAGTAATATTTCTTGTGTTGGACCTGTAAAATGAACAGCATCATAAAATGGCAATAAAATGAGTCACTCTATGAGCACTGCTTCATGTAAATATTGCATTTTTAGCCATGCTCACAGTGTGGATATGGGGATGGCAATGTCAGTCTGTCTGTCACTTGTTAGGTCCATGGTCCAGACTGAAATATCTCAACAGCTGTTGGATGGATTGCCTTAATATTCTTTCCAAAAATTCATGATTCCCCTGATGGGAAAGTGAAAATCTCACTGTTCTGACAGGTTTTTTGGTCTAGGCGTATGATTCTTGCTTAGGGTGTGAGCTTGGGTTCAAGTCCTAGGTGATCCCTGGAAAAAGATTTTTAAAGAAATAGCATGTAGGATTTTGTGGTCAAATTGCAAACACCTCTTCCCTTTAAAGTGCGTGGGAGAACCTACGGTGGTCACGAAGCAGGTGCGAAAGCCATGTCCTGCCAACAGAGCCTCATAAATCTTCTACAAAGGACCTTTAAACTAATTCCATTTGAATTCAGTGTTTAGCAAGTGTGAATTTTAAAGTTGTTTAACTGGATGGATTGCCAGGAAATGTGGTTAACACACCGAACACATGATAATTGGTTTCAACCACACGAAAGATGCCACGTCATTAACAGTAAAGGTCTGTAGAAGTATTTCTTCAAGAGGAAAGTGCAAATTCCCACTTTTTTTGTGGCTTGTTGGTCTCGGGGTATGCTGTCTCAGGTACAAGTCTGCTTTAAGCCAACAGAGTTTGGATCCCGTGTCACTCCACCCTTCTCCGGCAGACGCTTTGACTTGTCATAGTAGGAAAACCGCAGGTGTTGCTAACAACAGTAGTGATGGCTCGGTTCTATTCAAGTGAGCCAGCATGCAAAATACCAGCATCCTGAAACCGGAGCAGCTTTGGTTACCTTTTCTTTTTCCCGCAGGCACGAACATGATCACTGTTTTTACGTATTTTACCTGACATCTTCCACAAGACAGATGACCTGTCATGACCTGCAGCTGACAGGTCAGCTACCAAACTGGGCAAGCCTTTCAGTGGAGGTCTGTTGCCAACCTCAGAAGCATTCCATAAAAATTAAAGTGTTAAGTGTACATGTGGCTCGATGATCTGTCGTAACCTGCAATTGATGGGTCAGCTGCCAAATTGGGCAGTATTTATCCTTTTTTTTTTTTTTGTGGCTTGTTGGTCTAGGGGTAACATTCTCACTTAGGTTGCATGAGGGCCTGGGTTCAAATCCTAAGTGAGCCCATTAAAGGACCAATATGTCGAATTTAGTGGTGAACTAGCAGGCGTGACCATCAGTAGTGTGAAACTAGTGTAACATAGACACAGATTCTGTGGGAAAGGACGCATGTGCTCGGCAGATATAATCAGCTCTTTGTAAATCAACAAAGACATAAGGATTCTGCTATTATATTAAATTTCTGCCATATACTGTCTATAGATCTCTGTAAGTCTTAGATACTGGATTTTCTTAATAGCGATGTTAAATGCAGTTTACACACTGCAATAATAATCAAGCTCAACCACAACAAAGATGCCACGTAATCAACAGTTGACAGTCTGTTACTAACCAAAAGCGTTCCGTTGAGATGAAAGTGCAAATTCCTGTCACACATGTGGCTCGTTGGTCTAGAGGTATGATTCTCGCTTCGGGTGTGAGAGGTCCCGGGTTCAAATCCCGGACGAGCCCTCAGTTCACATTCAAGGTCCACTGTGTGGGATTTAAGCCTTGTTTCACTCCATGCATTCCACCAAACCTCTAGAACCAGTGAATGGGTTAGAGCTCAACTTACTAGGTTTCGTGACTTGTTTTCCTGATGATTGAAACTATAAGATGACATATACTATGATAGCACACTCCTTATGCCGTCCGTACTCTAGCTGGTTTTTTTTTGTAGGAGCCTGTGTCCTGTTGTGGCTTAGAAGCAGTCAAAGACAGCTCATTATCTCCTGTCTTTCTCCTCCTCGTGTTAGTAGACCATCAGTGCTCAGAGACAGACAGGACTGCACAATGAGCCCTATAAACCTGCCACAGCGAGGAACACCAGGCCACCTGTATAATGTACAGGACAAATGGGTCTTTCAAGATGTGAGACAACAGCACTGAGGCTGATCATCACCGTAAAACCCAAGTGAAGACTGAGAGTGTACAAGAAATACTTCTTCCCTCCTTTAAAAACCTTCCATCAAAGTGAACTCCAGCTTTTGCATTTGCGTCAATGACATAGATAAAACATTTCCTTCCTCCCACTGTACAAAAAGTCTGCACAGTAGTGAACAGTGTCCGAGCTGCGCTTTCCAGTTCTCGCCCACACAGCCGGCTGGCTTAATCACAAGCACTGCAGAGCTAAGCTGTCAATCATGACATAAAACTTTCAAACTGCTCAAAAAAAAAAAATCAACACTTGAACAAACAGCGTATCAAGAACTACCTAAAATGAGAGAAACCATCATTGGGAAAAATGTATTTGACATGTACTTTGATGTTTTAGTGTGGCCCATTTTCCAACTATTAACACTGGGGAGGCGAATTTTTGATCTGTACTGCAGCCTGCCAACGGGGGGCGATGAAGGTGCTTTGGCTTCATTTAATATACAGTCTATGGTTCATGCAATTACCGGATGGTGGGAATTATTAGAATGTGACATCAAATGTGACACCTATTTTCCTCCCACCTGCACTCTGATTGGCTAGTAGGCTACTCGTTGCCTTCATTATTTAGGTTGGTTATTGAGGCTATTTTGCAAAGATATGAATTCAAGTATGTCCTGGCTTGCCCTTTGGTGTGCCTTGAGCACTGAAGGTTTTGAAAACCACTGCTATACACTATATATAATATATTTATTTATGATGAGGTCTGTAACATAGCAGTAGTTAGTAGCAGTTAAAAGTGTGAGTAGGAGTGGGTTGCCCATACAGCTACAGTAAATCATGTCATGATTTGAGTCTGTTCACCGGCATTTTAAGTATTTTGCTACAGGATGTCAGAATTTATAGTCCATGTCGAATCTCTACATTTGCCACTGTTCCGTCTTTCATAAAAGGAACAGGAAAAACGGAGGGAATGTGTAGGACATGGACGTCACATTAAACACACAAAGAGACAGTTAATGATTTGTAGAGCAGAACGGAAACAACGCCTCAGTGGACGCACTGCACAGTACTTCAGAAAAATGGGGCAGTGAGTTCAACAAATATTTGTCTTGAAGTGATGTTTTGCACATATTATTGACAAGACTTACAGTCTGATACAGCAGATATCTCACAGTGGCTGAAGGTAAAGTTCAGCAAAAGGTCACATGCCACTAAGTGTTTGAAGGCAGATGACATATTGAATAAAATATAACCAATTGGAACACAGCCTATCATTAGCTCTTGACATAAACAAAATAACATGAGCAATTTTCTAACTTGTACTATAATGGCGTGCCTCATTTTGACTTGTTATGACCGGATATGAAGCTAAATGACGGCTCAGTGTCAAATTTTTACAGTTTTTTACAGTAAGCTTTATCTTCATATTCCATGTGAAGCTATGGAGTAGCAGGTTGCCCTATTGTGCCCAAATCCCATAGATTTTCTCACCAAGAGGCCAGATGCCCCCCATCTGTTTCCTGCTAAAATGGCAGCCTTAACAAGAGTTCAAGAGGATTGCCCTGTGAATAAAGCCCTTTAAATCCATCCCTTCCTCTCAGGAGGAAGAGAAAGAGCACACATCAGCTCTGATGCGTCTCTTCTCAGGATCTTACAGCCTGACTAAGCTTTTCCCCATGAATGCCTCCCGACAAATGTGCCGTGTAAAGGCCTGCATGTGCACTCTCATTCCTAAACAAATGTAGTCATTAGCAGGCCGGGGACTATAGCATTCAAACATTGCTCAGAGGGTCAAGCACATTAATCAGAAAGATAGCTAGTGTTTTCTCTATCAACATTTCTGCACTGCGCAAATAATGATGCTAGATATGTTAGTTAGGAGCACTGAGAGGAACATGCTCAGGCACTAACAGAGCTCTGTGTGCTCTTTGTAAGCTTCATTTCATTTGTTTGGTTTAGAAAAAGACCTTAACCTCCTACCTCACTGTTCGTTATAAACTAGAGATCTTAAAAGGTCCAGTGTGTCAGATTTACAAGGATTTATTAGCAGACTATATTAGAGATGGATATTCATGAGTATGGTTTCCCTGGTGTATAATCACATGAAAATAAGAATCCTTGTATTTTCATGACCGCAGAATGAGCTTTTTATATCTGCAGAAGGTGCGGGTCCTCTTTCCGCCATGTTGAAGCGTCATGTTTCTACAGTAACCCAGAACAGACAAACGTCCCTTTTGGAAGGGGAGGGTGAGGCAAGGTGTTTGCAATCTGCTCACTCACTGCTAGATGCCACTAAATCCTACACACTGGTCCTTTAATAAAAAAGTGAAAAGTAAACTGTGTGGCGGCGAGGGGGTCAAAGTACACATGTTTTAGCATCAAAATGCTAAATGCTGTTTTTCCACATGCCCCGACAAAGGTTTCTGCATGATAACATTGCTATATATTAAGCCCCATAGGTTAAACATACAGTAAGCAGTTCTTAAGAAAGATAATTAATTGTTGACACCATCACCAACCTAAAGGGTCTGTATTTTTATGACCTGGGAATGATACTCAGCTACCTTTCTCCAGAATCACTTTCTGCACCTTTAAGGGAGGTTAGGGGGAGGGCATCACTGTGCTAACCTATGTCATCGCTTTTAGCTAACGGCAATGTGGGAGTTTCTCTTTGAAAAACATGGAAAAGAACTTACGGACTCACCCTTTAATATTGCAGATTTGTTCTGTGCATGTGTAGTAATACAGTGTAATTGTTAGTAGGGAGAGATCACTCCCCTATTGGATTTATTTGAACTATATTTCACTTCACTTTTTAAAGAATTTTTTATTTTGCTTTCAATGAAAATGGCAGAAAATACTGGTGAAAATAACTCCTAAAACAATCTTGGCATAAAGAGAAATTTAAAGACTCATTACATAATGTTAGAAGTTTTGTGTACCAGTTTTCTTGGCTTCACTAGAATATATTATCTATATTTATAATCTTATAAAGCTTTCAGGATGGACTACAACAGCCCTTCTCTTGTCCAAATCTGCCATTAGTGAGCAGACGGCGGCTCAGCCTCTAATTTACTTCTCACTTTCATGAGTCATGATCCCCACCTAGCAACCCCAAGCTCTGAGACTTGCCAAAAGGAGCGTCTTAAATTCCTCATCCTGAACAAATATGCCAGTGCAGGGCTCCTTAAATCAGGAGGTGTCAACTTGTGAATGTACAGACACGCTTGTTGGTCAAACAGCCTTGAAAACCGAGCCGCTGTTGACTTAGGGAGGGCAGCCTTCAGTGGGTGGAGGCAGTGGACATGTAGGGTTCTTCAAATGCAGCCAATGCCCTTGAGGCAGCCTTTTCATGCTCCGCAGTCCAGGTCCCTTAGGAGCCTGAGTGCTGCTGGGAAAGCGTCCAAGTCTCTAAAAACATCGGCAACTCTTTTGGCTAGTGGTGCTTCATTGGCCATGTTCAGGTGACAGTACAGGCCTTGACAGCCATGTCTGACTTCACAGGCATTTGTGACTACAATACTGTCCAAATACATCCTTTATCTGGAGCAACAACCAAGTAATATTCTACAGCTGAGTCATGGTGAGCGAGTCCATTAGTTCCTTCATGTGGCACGTGTACCACTGGTGCTATGCAAGCTCTCTTTAGTGAAATGTGGAGGAATATTTGCAGAAATATATTTTTTAAAATAAATTAACTTATCAAATTTTTTAAAAAATGAATTAAAAAATTAAATTTAAAATACTTGACTTTAATTCATTGATTAAAATTATTAAAAATTAATTAAAATAAAAAACACAATTGTGACTTACACAACATAAACAGCGAGCAAACAAAGCCGCAATGATTTGACAGATGTCTTTACTTGCAGCCAAGTGTCCACTGGCTGACCCATCTTAATAGCACAGGAAATCTCCAATTAATCTGTTTGTGGTCCTGCGGAGAGCCAATCCAATTTCAGAGGCTGCCTCAGGTCTAATTCTGTAGCCGACGTCCAGCAGGAACAAACAGGTGAGTTACCCTGCTCACCTCTGTGACCGCACTCAGGGACATGAACCAGCAGCTCTGAGAAGTGGACGTGTCAGGCTAATGTGAGGGCGCCGCTGGAGTGTGTTTTCCTGTTGTCACTGGTCGTTTCTGTGATGACAAAAATGTCTCCTGTTCAAATGACCACCCGCAGGGCAGCTGCTCCTTTGAATGCACACAGACTGTAAAAAATGTGAAAGAAAAGAACTTCTCTTCACAAAGCAAACATCAGCGCCATAACACTGTCACCAGGAAGGCTGTAGCTCATGGTCAGTACACAAGGAACGGATCTGTCCTGCCTAGTCCTGCCTTACTGTGCTGTGATTGGCTATTGCTCATTGCTTGATGCTAGCTGTGAGCGCCTGACTATGCCAAGAGAGCTAATGTAGAAATCAACAGTTGGGAGAAGTTTTGAGAAGAGGTTGTGGTGGATAAATGCATCAGTCCCACAACTTTCACCCAGGAGAGTGTTTATGTCCCACATGACACAAAACGTTATTGTATTGTATCGACTTTTTATTTTCAGACTTAGTTGACTCAGGTGAAAGTAGAACATTGTAAACTGCTTATGACAGCTCACATTCATTTGCACTGATACTGTAGGGAGACGCCACCGCAGCTACGGGGCTTGTTAACCTCAGGTGCTTTGCTGAATTCATCTATAGCCAGCTTTAGCTCACCACTACAGTTAGTATTGGCCAACATCAGAATTATTTACTTCATAATATCTACATATATCGGCATCAGGCCAAACTCACACAAATCTCATACTACTAAACTCCACATCACACTCATGGGCCTGCACCACACAAAACCTGTCAATCAACACAGGATCAGTCTCGAAAGTAGTCATCTCCCCGACCTTCCAATTTGCACACAACTGTCACGTATCCACTAAGTTGCAGAACTCTGAAATAAAATACTATCTTTAAATTCTTGCTGCTGTGTCTCCGTAAAAACACGACAGGACCTCCAACACTGTAATATAACAGACAAAAGCAGCATTGAAGAGAAGACGAGGGGGAAAGACAGGAGGGGCAGAAAGAGGTGGGATGCTTGAGATGAGCTTCATGGGGAGGTGATGAGGCTCCGACTGTCTCCCTCTGTCTGTCTGGGACGAGCTAATGGCTTCTCCGTTGTCCTCCCATGAATGAGGACCATCTTACAAAAAACACACAAAAGTGAGCTGAGGAGGTAGGGCTATTTCGAAGGACCTGCTGCTGAATAAACACGGCAGCACCAGTGTGTGTGTGTGTGTGTGTGTGTGTGTGGAATTGACAGTCTGATCATATTACACTCTTTATTTGAGCCAGCCCTGAACAACACTGATAAAAGCACTTACGGGGCTGCAGGTTAACAACCTATTTAAACTACTTTATGAAATGTAGAGTGTGTGTGTGTGTGTGTGTGTGAATGTGTGTGTGTGCAAAACTCAAGTCAGGGATGGTTACTGGAGGGGAACGAGGGTGCACTTTCTCTCTGTCTGGCCGATCCAGTCCAGTCCATCAGAGGAATGTCTGGTCACCAGCAATGCGTGCGGTCAACCTGAAACACCTGGACACACCTGGGACTACCCCACCCCCCACACACACACGCTCATACATTTTACACACATATCCATAGTGCTCTGCCGTCCACCTAGTGAGGGGGATTGACAAGTGCAGCTGCTACCTGGCATACTGTCTGAACAGAGAAAGTTTTGTCCCATTTTCACCGCTCAGTTAAACGAGGGCTTGTAATCTGACTGCCAACATCATCGAGTTCAACCTCACATAACCACTGTCATCCACCTCTGAACAGCCTGTAATATGCACTCGCATGCTGGCATTTTCACATGATTTCTGCCCCACCCAGAGACCCACCACCACCACCCAGTGATGTCAGTGCAGTGGTCTTTGGGTAACTTACTCACACATAAACATGACTGAAGGGATAGTTAGGATTGTTTGAAGTGGGGTTGTATGAGGTACTTATACATAGTCAGTGCATTACCTACAGTAGATGGCAAGTCGGCACGCCCCCAGTCTGGAGAAGCAGACAATAGTACAGAAGCTAAGCAATGAATGGGCCCACCTAAAAATATCAAGTTTATGCTATATTTAGAATATTTTCACTGGTTTACCTTGCTGTCAGACAGCCCTTTCTGACAGGGAACTGAAGTTATAGCACTCTTTCCAAAGCAACCAGATTTTTTGGGGCAAAAATAGCCCCTTTACCTAGCTCAGTTAGTTTGTTTTGTGTGAATTCAGTGAATCCAAACCAACCCTTCAAAACACTGAGCATAACATCATTATTTTTCTTAAAGGAGTCTGGTTGCTTTGGAGAGTGAACCTCAAACAATCCGAACAATCTCCTAAAAATCATACACGCGAGTATCAACATAGCTGATGTTTCCACAAAACTATGGACATGAAATTCAAGTTCTTGACTGAAGCTTTGAAAGTTAGCAGTTTGGTAAAGACAAAGTATAAGATAAACTGGTAAACTTATCTTAGCTTGGCATGAAGACTGTAAGCAGGGTGAAACAGCTAATCTGGCTCTGTCCAAAGCTAAAGACAAGTGTCTCTACAGCCATGCTAGTGGCTCTGTGAGGCTG